>CAWUDS030006992.1:0-10000 GCA_963859935.3 Lathyrus sativus
TACCTGTTATTTCAAAAAAAAAAAAGAAGAAGAAAAACCCGGGATCGGTTGAATTTCAAGTATTCATCTTAACTAATAAGATACGAAGACTTACTTCACATTTTGAATTACATCCAAAGGACTATTTATCTCAAAGAGGTTTACGTATAATTCTGGAAAACGACAACGACTATTGTCGTATTTGTCAAAGAAAAACAAAATACGTTATCAAAATTTAATAAATCGGTTGGGTATTCGGGATTCATTCACAAATTAGCTAATTTCAAGAATCATTTTCAATTATTCGATTTATTAGATACTGAATTTTGATTAACTTTTTTTTGAACGATTCATGGAAGAATGAATCGAGGAAAAACCTATGAATGTCCCAGCTACAAGAAAAGACCTCATGATAGTAAATATGGGGCCTCAACACCCATCGATGCATGGTGTTCTGCGACTTATTGTTACTCTGGATGGTGAAGATGTTATTGATTGTGAGCCAATATTGGGTTATTTACACAGAGGTATGGAAAAAATAGCGGAAAACCGAACAATTATACAATATCTGCCTTATGTAACACGTTGGGATTATTTAGCTACTATGTTCACAGAAGCAATAACTGTAAATGGACCGGAACAATTGGGAAATATTCAAGTACCTAAAAGAGCCAGCTATATAAGAGTAATTATGTTGGAGTTAAGTCGTATAGCTTCTCATCTACTATGGCTGGGACCTTTTATGGCAGATATTGGTGCACAAACCCCTTTTTTCTATATTTTTAGAGAAAGAGAATTAATATATGATCTATTCGAAGCTGCCACAGGTATGAGAATGATGCATAATTTTTTTCGTATTGGGGGAGTAGCGGCTGATCTACCTTATGGTTGGATCGATAAATGTTTGGATTTCTGCAATTATTTTTTAACAAGGGTTATTGAATATCAAAAACTTATTACGCGAAATCCAATTTTTTTAGAACGGGTTGAAGGAGTGGGTGTTGTTGGTAGAGAGGAAGTTATAAATTGGGGGTTATCAGGACCGATGCTTCGGGCTTCCGGAATACAATGGGATCTACGTGAAGTTGATAATTATGAGTGTTACGAGGAATTGGATGGGAAGTTCAATGGCAAAAAGAAGGAGATTCATTAGCTCGTTATTTAGTTCGAATTGGTGAAATGGTGGAATCCATAAAAATAATTCAACAGGCTTTGGAAGGAATTCCAGGGGGGCCTTATGAAAATTTTGAAATTCGCTGCTTTGATAGAGAAAAGGAGCCAGAATGGAATGATTTTGAATATCGATTCATTGGTAAAAACCGTCTCCTACTTTTGAATTGCCGAAACAAGAACTTTATGTGAGAATTGAGGCCCCCAAGGGAGAATTAGGAATTTTTCTAATAGGAGATCAGAATGGTTTTCCTTGGAGATGGAAAATTCGTCCACCCCGGTTTTATCAATTGCAAATTCTTCCTCAATTAGTTAAAAGAATGAAATTGCTGATATTATGACAATACTAGGTAGCATAGATATCATTATGGGAGAAGTTGATCGTTGAAATGATAATTGATACAACGGAAGTCCAAGATATAAACTCCTTTTCCGGATTGGAATCTTTCAAAGAGGTCTATGGAATTCTATGGATACTTTTACCAATTTTGATTCTTGTCTTGGAATTACAATAAGTGTACTAGCAATTGTATGGTTAGAAAGAGAAATATCTGCAGGGGTACAACAGCGTATTGGACCTGAATATGCTGGTCCTTTTGGAATGCTTCAAGCTCTAGCAGACGGAACAAAACTACTATTCAAAGAGAATCTTATTCCATCTAGGGGAGATATTCATTTATTCAGTATTGGACCATCCATATCAGTCATATCCATTCTAATAAGTTATTCAGTAATTCCGTTTGGCTATAATTTTGTTTTATCTGATTTCAATATGGGTGTTTTTTTATGGATTGCTATTTCGAGTATTGCTCCCATTGGACTTCTTATGTCAGGATATGGCTCAAATAATAAATATTCCTTTTTGGGTGGTCTACGAGCTGCTGCTCAATCGATTAGTTATGAAATACCATTAACTCTATGTGTCTTATCAATATCTCTACGTGCGATTCGTTGAAACCGAAAAAGCTATTCGATGCTATTCTATTGCTATACTCCTCTCTTTATAGTACTATATTTCTATATAGTACTATAATTTCTGTATAGTACTATATAGCGAATAAATTGAATAGAAACCTTCATTATCTTTATTTTCTTTTTCAAAATTCTGATTGAAGAACTAAATTAGATAGTTATATGAGTGAAATAAAACAGCTTATATTGAATCTAATTTCAGAATACTAGATTCCTGCTAGTTAATAGATAGTATGATGATTTTATAAGGGCAGTCAAAATATTGAGTCTCATTTTCTATGTATAAGAATGAAATAAAATTATAAACAGAAGAGGACATTTAACCCAAGATTGGATAATTTGTCATCCTGTTTTGAAGCGTCTCAAAGACCAACCTTATTGAGTTTTAGTTACCATTTTTATGAATTATCATAGATATATAAAAATAAATAAGGGGGTTAATAAAAAAGACTGGATGGTTAGAAACACCAAGATACACAAAGGATTAGTAACACAGATTTTGTAAATTATCCAAAAGAAAATTTACGCAGAATATAAAAAGAATACTAATTGGGGGCTTTAAGTTGGTAGAAAAAAGAAAGCAGTACTCCCCACAACTCCGATCCAGAGTATGCTTCCATTCAATCACTAAATAAATTACTATCAGGAACGAAAAAATCCTTTCCAATTTTTGGAGGTCCCTTTTTCATTTCATAGCACAAAAAAGAAGAATAGGAACGAAAAAAAAATAAGAAATCAAAAACGAAAAATAGATTTCTCTTTCGTTTTTGATTTCTTATATCCATATTCATGGAGATAAAATTCACATCATAATTAAGAAACGGATGTGTAATTATTTTTCGTCATTCAAAATCATGAGGGTTATTGAGAATTATAAAAGAGTATTTTATTGAAGAATTCAGTTATTACTCAACAAATTTGTATTTTCTTAGGGATGAGATCAATTCAGAAGTGCTTTAATTGGATCTTTTATGAAAATCGATTTCTCTTTCTTATTTCTAGAACAGACAGAATTGAATTGGTCTAATTCAGAACCGTTCGATAGATTTTAATCTTCTATATCTTAGGGATATATCAAGAGATAAATAATCGACCCGGTCCTTAGATTTACTTAAGGCTTTCCAGGAGCCGTATGAGGTGAAAATCTCATGTACGGTTCTGTAATAGAGATGGGAACAGGAATGTTATCACCGACTAGGATTATCTAACAGTTTAAGTACAATTGATATAGTTGATGCGCAATCAAAATATGGTTTTTGGGGTTGGAATTTGTGGCGTCAACCTATGGGTTTCATCGTTTTTATAATTTCTTCGCTAGCAGAATGTGAAAGATTACCTTTTGATTTACCAGAAGCAGAAGAAGAATTAGTAGCTGGTTATCAAACAGAATATTCAGGTATTCGATTTGGTTTATTTTACGTTGCTTCCTATTTAAACCTTTTCATTTCTTCATTATTTGTAACAGTTCTTTACTTGGGCGGTTCCAATATTTCTATTCCATACATATTTGTTTCTGAATTTTTTGAAATAAATAAAACATACGGAGTTTTTGGAACTACAATTGATCTCTTTATTACATTAGCTAAAAGCTATTTTTTCTTATTCGTTTCTATCATAACAAGATGGTCTTTGCCTAGGCTAAGAATGGATCAATTATTAAATCTTGGATGGAAATTTCTTTTACCGATTTCTCTCGGTAATCTATTATTAACAACTTCATCTCAATTGTTTTCGCTGTAAAAGATGTTCTATATTCATTACTTGTCTCAAATAAGAGAAAGAAATCAAAAAAAACTATACTATTCATAGATATTTACAATATGTTCCTTATGGTAACTGGGTTCATGAATTATGGTCAACAAACAGTACGAGCTGCAAGGTACATTGGTCAAAGTTTCATGATTATCTTATCTCACGCAAATCGTTTACCTGTAACTATTCAATATCCTTATGAAAAATTAATCACATCAGAACGTTTCCGCGGTCGAATCCATTTTGAATTTGATAAATGCATTGCTTGTGAAGTATGTGTTCGTGTATGTCCTATAGATTTACCCGTTGTTGATTGGAAAATGGAAACGGATATTCGAAAGAAACGATTGCTAAATTACAGTATTGATTTCGGAATCTGTATTTTTTGTGGTAACTGTATTGAGTATTGTCCAACAAATTGTTTATCAATGACTGAAGAATATGAACTTTCAACTTATGATCGTCATGAATTGAATTATAATCAAATTGCTTTGGGCCGTTTACCAATGTCAATAATTGATGATTATACAATTCGAACAATTCAAATCAAAAAAGACAATTTATTATAATTCAATAAAATACAACTTAAAAAAAAAACACACACAAATATTCTATATATTTCTATAGATAGAATAGATATAAATAGAATAATCTAAATCAAATATTTTAAATGTATAAAAAATGAATAATATAGTAAATATCATATTAGTAGAAATATTCTATAATTATTAGAGAACTATATTCTTCAATAGAATATATTAATATATTCTCGAAATTGAAAATATTTTGGAATTTCAATAAGATTTTCAATGGTTATATATGTTCTATCTACCTTTATACTTGAGTTTTCATATCGTTTCAAACTACTCTTTTGTATAAAGAGTGGAATGACATTGATTATATAACCATAACTATATCAATTTAAACTACTTAGGTTTTTCAATGCAAAGAAAAATTGAAATATATAAATTTTTTTTCCTGGTCATATCAATAAGGTCATGAAATTTCGATTTCGTTGTCTTTTTTTTTACATATAATGGATTTGCCTGAAACGCTGCACGATTTTCTTTTAGTCTTTCTGGGATCGGGTCTTCTATTAGGAAGTTTAGGAGTAGTATTACTTACCAACCCCATTTTTTCTGCTTTTTCGTTGGGACTGGTTCTTGTTTGTATATCTTTATTATATATTTTAGCAAACTCGCATTTTGTAGCTGCATCACAGCTACTTATTTACGTGGGAGCTATTAACATTTTAATCATATTTGCTGTGATGTTCATGAATAGTTCCGAATATTACCAAGATTTGAATCTTTGGACCGTAGGGGATGGAATTACTTTGATAGTTTGTACAAGTATTTTTGTTTCATTAATCACTATTATTTCCGATACATCATGGTACGGAATTATTTGGACTACAAGACCAAATCAGATTATTGAGCAAGATTTGATAAGTACTAGTCAACAAATTGGAATTCATTTATCAACAGATTTTTTTCTTCCATTTGAACTAATTTCCATAATTCTTTTAGTTTCTTTGATAGGTGCAATTGTCGTAGCTCGCCAGTAAGAAATCTTTAGAGAACTAGTAATAGAAATCAAGATTCTTTTTTTTTTCAATTTTCTCACATTTATTTCTGTCGAATTCTATGTGAAGTGAAAGAGTTTTTTTTTATGTAGAAATTCTTTTTTTTTTTATTGCCGATATATTCTTTTGTTAATGAATCCAAATTTATAAGGAGTTGGTCAATGATGCTCGAACATGTACTTGTTTTGAGTGCCTATTTATTTTCTATTGGTATCTATGGATTGATCACGAGCCGAAATATGGTTAGAGCCCTTATGTGTCTTGAACTTATACTGAATGCAGTTAATATAAATCTAGTAACTTTTTCTGATTTTTTTGATAATCGCCAATTAAAAGGAAATATTTTTTCAATTTTTGTTATAGCTATTGCAGCCGCTGAAGCGGCTATCGGACTGGCTATTGTTTCCTCAATTGCTCGTAACAGAAAATCAACCCGTATCAATCAATCGAATTTGTTGAATAAATAGCATTAATCCTATAATAATAAAGTAGAATTTCAAATAGTGTAATATGAATCTAATCAATTCATTTGAGTATTTATTCGACACAACTTATGATCATATCATGTTTACATTGCCTAAATCATAAGAAATGAAAGTATCCTGGTCCTCTTCGATTCCCTCTTGTAAATTTATCTAGACGCCTTTTTTTATTAACAGTTAACAATATTATCACAAATCATTGATTCATCTGGTATATAAATATACGATTCATTTACGAGTTTACTAGATCGATAATTTGCATTTTTGAACATCCAAAATTACTATAGATAATGTCACATTCAGTAAAGATTTATGATACATGTATAGGATGTACTCAATGTGTCCGAGCCTGTCCCACAGATGTATTAGAAATGATACCTTGGGGTGGATGTAAAGCTAAGCAAATAGCTTCTGCCCCAAGAACAGAGGACTGTGTTGGTTGTAAGAGGTGTGAGTCCGCTTGTCCGACGGATTTCTTAAGTGTTCGAGTTTATTTATGGCATGAAACAACTCGAAGTATGGGTCTCGCTTATTGATTCGTTTCAAAAAACACCACACGAATACGTTTTTTACTGGCAAAAACTCGTGTTCAAAATAAAAAAGAAAAAAATTCTATTTTATTTTGAGCATGGGCTTTTCTGGCCCAAGTGTATCTTATTTTTATCACGAATTTTTTTCCTTGGTTAACAATAGTTGTTGTTTTCCCAATAGCCGCAGGTTCCTTAATTTTCTTATTTCCTCATAGGGGAAATAAGGTAATTAGGTGGTATAGCATTTGTATATGCTTAATCGATCTCCTTCTAACAACCTATGCATTTTGTTATCATTTCCAATTGGATGATCCACTAATTCAACTGACGGAGAATTATAAATGGATCCATTTTTTTGATTTTTACTGGAGATTAGGAATAGATGGACTCTCCATAGGACCTATTTTACTGACAGGATTGATAACTACTTTAGCCACTTTAGCAGCTCAGCCGGTTACTCGAAAATACCAATTATTTTATTTCCTGATGTTAGCAATGTATAGCGGTCAAATAGGACCATTTTCTTCTCGAGACATTTTACTTTTTTTCATCATGTGGGAATTGGAATTAATTCCCGTTTATCTACTTTTATCCATGTGGGGGGGAAAGAAACGTTTGTATTCAGCTACAAAGTTTATTTTGTACACTGCAGGAGCTTCTGTTTTTTTATTAATGGGAATTCTGGGTATTGGTTTATATGGCTCTAATGAACCAACATTTAATTTTGAAACATTAATTAATCAATCATATCCCGTGGCACTAGAAATAATATTCTATACGGCATTTCTTATTGCTTTTGCTGTCAAATCGCCGATTATACCCTTACATACATGGTTACCAGATACCCACGGAGAGGCGCATTACAGCACTTGTATGCTTTTAGCCGGAATCTTATTAAAAATGGGAGCATATGGGTTGGTTCGAATTAATATGGAATTTTTTTCCCACGCTCATTCCATATTTTGCCCCTGGTTAATGATATTAGGTTGTATTCAAATAATCTATGCCGCTGCAACATCTTTTGGTCAACGGAATCTAAAAAAAAGAATCGCTTATTCTTCCGTATCTCATATGGGTTTTATAATTATAGGAATTGGTTCTATAAGTGATACTGGTCTCAACGGGGCCATTTTACAAATAATATCTCATGGATTTATTGGCGCTGCCCTTTTTTTCTTGGCAGGAACTAGTTATGATAGACTGCGTCTTCTTTATCTTGACGAAATGGGCGGAATGGCTATCCCAATGCCAAAAATATTCACTATTTTCACTATCTTATCAATGGCTTCTCTTGCATTGCCTGGCATGAGCGGTTTTGTTGCAGAATTGATAGTTTTTTTTGGAATAATTACTAGTCAAAAATATCTTTTCATGATGAAAATACTAATTACTTTTGTAACAGCAATTGGAATGATATTAACTCCTATTTATTTATTATCTATCTTACGGCAAATGTTCTATGGATACAAGTTTTTTAATACATCAAACTCTTCTTTTTTTGATTCTGGGCCCAGAGAATTATTTATTTCTATTTCTATCCTTATACCCATAATAGGTATTGGTATTTATCCAGATTTCATTTTCTCATTTTCGGTTGACAAGGTTGAAGCTATTCTATCTCATTTTTGATGGATGATTTTTGTGGAATAAATGAATCAAAAAGATACAAAAAAATATTTTCCCGTTAGATTCATTTAAAAAATTGAAATTAGAATCGAATATGTTTGTTGTTTGTGAGAACCCCTTGAATCATTACATTACTTGATTGAAAGGGTTCTCGACGATTTATGGAAAGTATATATTTATATGCTTTCCATATTTTTCTTTATCAGGTTCTTTGAGTCAATTAGATGTAAATGAACCATAACTATGTAGTCCTATTCCTAATAGATTGATCCCCAAATAACATATCCAAATTATAAGAAATCCTATCGAGGCCACTATTGAAGAATTTACACCCTCTAATTTTTTATTTTTTCTAGTATGTAAATAAATCGCGAATATGGTCCAAGTAATAAAGGCCCAAGTTTCCTTTGGATCCCAATTCCAATAGGAACCCCATGCCTCGTTAGCCCATACTGCTCCTGAAAGAATACCTACCGTTAAAAAGAGAAAACCCATACTAATAATACGATAACCCCAACGATCCAATTGTTGAATAAATTGAGACCTATAATAATTTCTAGAAGAAGAAAAATAAGTTTTTCGTAAAACATTGTTTCTTTCATTCCTATTCATGTATTTGATTTCAACAAAATCAACTGATTTTTTTAAAGAATCAAAATTCTTGGTAAAAGAAAGAATTTGGATGACTTCTTGAAACGTAATGACTAAAATAGCCACTGATAATAATGATCCACATAAAAGAGCTGCATAGCCCAGTATCATCATACTTACGTGCATCATTAGCCAATGGGATTGTAGAGCGGGTACTAATATTACGGATTGATGCAGTTTGGTTAAAAGACCCGAAGTCGCAAAGGCTTGGGTAAAAATAACACTTGGTGCAATTATTGTACTTAAAAGGTTTTTCTCCTTTTTAAAAAAAAGAACCATATGAAAAATTGAAAAACCCCATGAAAGAAAGATTAGGGATTCATATAAATCACTAAATGGTAAATGTCCCGAAAAAAACCAACGAGTAATTAACAATCCCGTTACACAGAAAAAAGTTATTATCATGGCTTTTTTGGACAAATCATATAATCCTACAATTTCATTGACTAATAAGGTTATCAAATGAATTGAAATAACAATTGATATAAGGGAAAACGATATATGAGTTAATATATGCTCTAAAGTTGATAATATCATATATATCATGAAAATAAAAATATCTATAATGAAAATAAAAAAGGTATGAATACTCGGAATAGAAATAGGGAATTCATTATAGGACTTATGATATGATTATTTGAAAATTTTTCAAATAAAATATAGGATGCCATGCCGCTACTCGGACTCGAACCGAGATGCTCTAGCACTGCTTCCTAAGAGCAGCGTGTCTACCAATTTCACCATAGCGGCTTACTCGAAATCATAATAACCCAGTATTTAGTCAATCGTCGAGATTGAATAAAGTAAAGTTCGATATTTATTGAGTACATTTCTAAACATTTATTATATAAATTGAGAATAAAAAGTAATTTTATTGAACAGATCTGAATAGAGAAATATATGATATATGGAATCATTTTTTTTTATTTAAGTAAAAGAACGTTTTGATTTCTCTATTCAGATCTGTTTTTTTTTTCAATTTTGACTTTTTGAAATCAAAAAAAAAAGCACTAAATTAGAACTATCTAGTTCTGACTTCAATCCAGTAATGAAAAAGATAATTATTTTTTTGTAGTTGCTTATGACTCATTCAAAAAAATTAGATTCTATATATATTTAGAATAATCTAATTTTTACGATTAATTGTGTAAAGCGTGTAGTAGCAACGGAACCCAGAGAGAATATATGGAAAAGACAGTTGTATTGTATACTATTCTATTATTATATATTAGTTAATGATCTCGGTTCAGAGA
>CAWUDS030006992.1:20000-47543 GCA_963859935.3 Lathyrus sativus
ATCCTCTTGGAATAGCAAAAAGAGTGGATCTCCGGGGTCCCAAATGAAATGGCTTATGTGAAAAAAGCCTTGTTCGTTGGAAGATCTCACTCGTGTCTGGTCCTGCATGGTTCCATCCTGCAAGAACTCCGAATCATTCTCACCCTTTTCATCATAATCATCTTTGTCCTGAAATGACCCTTCCCCATAGGGAAATCTCAATTCATTGGACCCTTCGTCAAAGAGAAAGCACCAAGGGCGCCACAGTCTAGGAGCCCAAAGTATGTTTTCCAATAATTCCTCCATTAGGTCTAGCTCTAGCTCTAGCTCTATCTGTTTCGGGTCGTAGACTCCGACTCCTTCCCCTTCTTCGAACCCCGGTTCATATTTTTTATAGAGAAATCGTTCACTATTATAAATGATAGAAGAAAACCCATTTTGAAGCATCTTTAAGGGATTTCTTTCGGGCCGAAGAAGCAACGGCACTCCATCATTATCAAACCGACTTCCTGTCTCGGAGGGTCCCAGCAGAGCACCCTCTATTTCTAATAGCCCATGAACTAGATCAGAATCATTCTCACGGAGTCTATAAGAAGCATCATTGTTTTCATTAGGTCTGGGTACAGAAAAAAAGTCTTCAGCGACCGATCCGGCAGAACAACTCAAAAGATAAAGAAGTATAGTTAATTTCTTCATGCTTCTTCCAAGTTCGACGTACCATTTGTACAAAGAAGAATCCCCCTCCTGACATGCTGTCTTCTTCATATAGATAGATATAGGATCTATAGAGCAATTACTGAGAAGTAGATTTTGTGAAACAACCCTCCCTATCTGATAAAAAAGGATCCCATGATCCTGAATCTCTCTTATATGAGATCTAAAATTCCAAGTTTGTCTATGAAGAGCAAATCGAATTATATTAGTGTCTATAATAGATTTCTTTTGTATAATACTAATCGATAGCGCCTCATTAGTAAGTGCTACAAGATCAGGTACATTAGAACCTAGAGTTATAGACCCCAATCGATTAGTATTGAATATTTGCTTTTCCAAGTGAAATCCCCTAGTATATGAAAGAGTAAAAAAGTGCTTTCTTTGTTGTGGAATAAGAAGCCTTCGTACCTTAATGCATGTATTTAATTTATCCGTCCCTATTAAACAAGGGTCTACTTTTTCTGGAATATGAGTAGAAGCAATAACAAGATTATTGCTAGTAGAACCTTTTTCAGAATCTCTGGAAAGAGAGTTCACTAATATACCCAGCGATAAGTCATCCGACTCCTTCCTATCGAAATCATGAATGTTTGGAATCCAAATTATGCAAGGAGACATTGCTTTTACTAATTCCAATTGAATTGTGAGATAAAACCGGTCTAGTTCCTTTTCCGGTATGATATCGCTAGATACCGGATCCTCCATACTTAGAAACTTCAATCGGCTATCAAGCTTACGGTCGAAATCGTCGCTATGATCCCTTTCATAATTCTCTGGATTATAGCAACTACCCTCGTAATCCGGTAAAAGACTGTAAATGGTACCCTCTCTTTGATCAAAAAGATCGTCCTCATCATAACTCGTATCAAAACCCCTAGGAAAGTTCTCCAGGAACTTGTTTACAAATACTGTAATGAAAGGAACATAGGAGGTTGTCGCTAGAGATTTGAGCAAATAGGATTGTCCAGTTATTATAGAACCTATCACTAAAATACCCCTAGAAGGGGATAGGGCTAAGCGTAGCGAAAAGGGTTTATCATGAGATGGGAAATCCAAACAGCTAGCCCTACACGGGATTTCTGAATAAGTGATTGTCTGATAATGAGCGAGGAATACCCGTCTTTCTGCTAAGCAGGATGTATTGAACTCATAATTCATTAGATCCTTTTTATGAATGTCAATTAAATATCGTAAGTAAATTGTTCCCGGTTGTTCAATCATTTGATAACCAGAGTTATTCTTTGATAACTCATCACTATTAGTAAGACTCACTAAAATTTGATCCATCCTTTTTTCTGTCGTTAAGGTAGAGAAAGTAAGCAAGAATTCTCTTTCTTTATCAGCAATTAAATCACTATTCGCGATCCAGGATTCTATTTTATCAGAAATGCAATCACTATTCATGTTTTTTCTTTTTTTTATCAATGAATAGATTTCTTTACTTGTATGACTTAAATGTCTCGTATTTTTCAAAAACGCGATTCGATTGATGGGATTTGGTAGAATCCTTATGAACTTCATGAGATTAAAACCTTCACCCCTTGGGACGCCAGAAGGCGAACCTCGTCTTTCTTCTCGAAAATTTTCGAATTGTTTTAGAGCCATTCGAAAAATATACTGTAACCAGAAATATTTTTGTTCTGATGTACCATACCTATCCAGAAGTTTTTTCAATTCAATGATGTAGGATGGAATCATCAACGATTTGACCTGTTCGAACTCTGTCTGTAACTCATTAGAGAATCGAGAAACAAAGGAAAGATGTGTATGAACTAAATATCCAGTAATAAGAAGAAGTAAAAGGATTGAAAACAGGAACTCCTCAATATTTAGTGATCTCAGATGTGTCGATATGAATGGTGACTCATTATTTGTGTGAAGAAGATCTTTTTCGTACACCTCTACAAGAGACTTATGTAAACACTTACTCCAAATCTCACTTATACGATTCCGTTGTCCAATACCCAGTTTTTTCCGAAGAATTGCCTTGGCTCCATGGATAAGATTAGGCAAAATAGATAACATTTTTTTCCATTTAGGACTCTTCTTTAGTATCACAAATAGGTCTGAAAAAGTATGTATAAATAGTAAAAGTAGATTTTTTTGCCCTGTCGTGGTAAGGAGCGACGGTATTATATACGGGTACAATGGCTTCAATTTGGAGAGAACGGTTGAAAAACTACTCTTTCTTTGAAAGTTTCTATACATCTGCCCTTTTTTAAGGAATTTTTTTAGAGGTTTTTTTTTCCTCTTTTCGGATGGTAAAAATTCCTCAGAATATAGAGTATATGAATATAGAGTATATAGAGTGTCACGCAAATCAGTGTCAAGCAAATCTATGTTTAAATCGAAATCCAAATACGTATGCAACTTTTTCCATTTTGGATCAGACAGATTAATAGCGGAAAGACGATTACAATAAGTTCTTTCAAAATTCACTATTTCTTCCTCTGTTAGAGGTGTTCCAGAAATGTCCGCAATAGCTCTAGGACCGCGAGTTGGAAAATGGAAAGATTTGTACAAGTCATATCCGTCATCACCACTTTGCGGAAAATTATTTAATATGTTAGAGACCTCTAACTCGCTTGGTGAAATAGTATCTCTGTCCAAAAAAACATGTTTTTTTTTCCCGTCGCCAAAAGAAAATATTTTCTTTCGACTGAACAAGACATTGAGGAATTGTTCATACAAAAAATCATAATTACAGGACCTTTCCCCATAAAAAGAGAATCTTTTCTTACAATCGAAATCTTGATTATTCAAGAATCGAAGTCGATTTACTTTATAAAAAGAGGAAATCAATGAACTTCTATGAAAACATTTCACAGGATTCAGCCAATTGTCTTGATTTGCTATCTGATTGATCAATAATTTCGATTTTTGAGAAGTATAATAGTCATCCAATAATAGGGCTTTCTTTTTTTTCAAATGAACCGTTTGCAGACCCATTGATTCTAACAACTGATTCCCGAGTGCATCATTCATACGTTTCAATTCATCCATATGGATCTGAGACCTATGAACGGGCATACTCCCAAAACTCACCAAGAAAAAAGGAACTGAGTTAGAGAAAAAGGGAAGAAGCTTGGACAAAAACAAACAAAGTGACTTAGAAAAATTTTTTTTGTCGATAACCTCAGACCAATCAATCGAATATGCATTCATATGTAATCGATCGAACACTACTTGAAAACGGCTATTCTCCTCAGAAATGAAATGGTCCAAATGTTCCTGGAAATTCTTGCTCCCCTTGGACCATTTGTATTTATCTGTATTTGGATCCTTATTCACGGATCTCTCGGTTCGATAAATAAAAAGAAGAGGATCAAAGCATTTCTTCTGACTCTTTTTCCAATTTGAGAAACGTTGATTGATCATGTGTTTCCTTAGAGGTATATGATTATGAATATCATTTTCATACCTTTTAATTACATATTCTAAGTTGCGATTGAATCGATTACCTTGAAAAGAATTCCCACAAGAGGTCTGGACCCATTTTTTTATGATCTTTGGATAAAAAGATTCATTCGCTTCGTAAAAAAGCCGAGGCAGAACCAATAAAGATTTCTTTTTTGATTCATCCCTGGAGTTGAATACTTGATTTACAAATTGTTTATCATCAATTTTCGACAAATCAATAGAAAAAGAGAATCCATTATGATACACCAGATCCGGCTTAGTTATTGAGAGATTGAATAGATTTGCCATTTCTTGAAATCTCTCTTCTGATTGAAAATCGCGATGTAACAAGTACCCCCCCCTATTCTGGTCATGGAATAGATCAAATAAACCAAAAACTAGCTTTTTGTTCAAGAATGAAATATGATTTGGAACTGTCAAAAGTTTCTCCTTTGCAACCCTATCACATCCTCTATCGGATGAAATAGGATGAATTGAGACATTATTTTGTAAATACATGATTATCTTAACTATATTGGCTATTTCTTTATTTTCCGATTGCCTCGAAAGAACAAAAGAAACATCTTCTTCTTTTTTAAATAATTTTATATCTTGAGCGGACTTCTCAGTAGGATTCAAATCCAGATGAAGTTCTGACCATCTGTCGCCGAAAAAAGAGCAATTATCTCTCTCAGATATATTTTTTTCTTTTGGACCAGACAGGAGCGGAACAATCAACCTAGTCATGACCAACCTATTGATATTGAACGAATCTTTTGAGTCTTCCAATGGATCATTCCCGGATCCAATGGAATTGATTTGTATAGGAAGAAGCCCTGTCAAATAAATATTTTTTTTTTCGATCATCTTTCGATTGTTAATACGATATATAAGGATCGCTAGTAGAAATAAGACAAAATTCTTGATCGTGAAATATCTTGTTAAACCGCGTGAAACTAGGATACTCCAAATTCTGGAGTCTAAGAGTTTGATAAAACTCTCTTGATGGAAAAAAATGTGAATGACAGATATGACTGAATGGAATTGTGTCCAGGAATCTGAGAAATAGGAAGAATTCTTGCTCTCTCTAAAAATGTCTCGCAATTCTAAAATCCAAATGTCTAAGTCATTTTTCTTCGTTTGATTCATATATCCCCCTTTATTTAAAAAAATTAAAAAAATTTGATGTATTTTTTTTATCGATTGTTTTTTCTATTCTATTTATTTCTCTTTTCTCTATGTATTTATTTATATCTAAACTGAGATATATCATCATACCAGCAACTTGATTTGCTATTTCACTCTCAATCTCTTGCCCTAAAAAAAGGATTCTGTCGTAAAAAAGTTGATGGTATAAGTCAACCCAAGTAGCTTCATCCTCGCCAGGAATTTGAAAGGCTACCTTTGGAACACCTACTGGCATAAAAAAATGATGAAGTTGTCTGACACCAGCATGTTACTTTGATGTCAAATTGTGCAGATTATAGATATTTATCTATGATCTATATATCTATTTTATTTTCGATTCCGAAAAGAATATGAAATTCAGAAAATAATATGAATATTTTAATCTTCAAGTTTTTCGTTTTACTATGTATATCATATTAAGTATAAGATATAAGCTTTTTCCAATAGAAGAAGTTTGACCCCTCCCATTAATAATTCCCATTATTAATGTTTTCGTTTTCTTTATTGGTGGGGTCTTATATATTCCATTTTCATGTGCCTCACAACCCGAAAGAATTCGGGGGGAGGGGTCATTTCGTTTTTTGATCTAGAATGAATAGTTTCAAGAGATGAGAGAATTCAGAATACCCACTAGAAATACTAATCCAATCCATAAGGATGTAGCGGAAAAGACAACATTTTTGTTACTTGACCAACCATCAGGAGAAGCAAATACAACAGGTACACTAATTAATAAAATGGATGAAGTAACAATTAATGCAAAAACAGCTAATTGAAACGCAATAGTCATGTTTATAATCCTCTAATTTACCAACAAAAGAACTATACCATTTGATCCCCCAACCCCTTTTCTTTTGATTTGACCCCTTCCAAAAATAAATAAAAAACACATTCTCATTATGGGGGGTTTTATCATGAATCCATTGATTTTAGATGACACTCCTTATTGAGGCATGAATCGAGGGGTAGTTTTTTTTTTTTTTACTTCACAAAAGAGCATGCTGGATCATGAATATATAATATATAATATATATGGATAGAGAACTAGACCAATAGATTCACACTGGATATCTTTATCATAGAGAAAAGGGTATTAATTTGTATGGTCATGTTCTCTTGAGTGGAATAAAGATAAAATAGAAATTAGCTTTTGGAGAGATGGCTGAGTGGTTGATAGCTCCGGTCTTGAAAACCGGTATAGTTCCAAACAAAGAACTATCGAGGGTTCGAATCCCCCTCTCTCCTTTTTCTTGGCGAATGGATTTTTTTCTTTTATTGATTTAAATTGATTTAAGTTGGCTCGGTTTTTTCGGGCTCGGCTAAGTGGTGATATAGCCGAGCCCGAAAAAAGATTAGATATAAATGAATTGAAAAAGAAAATATTTTTTCAATATGATCTCCTCGACTCAACTCAATATGTATACTAAAATCAAAGTGATTCTTACGTCAAGCATTGGATTTCATGTCTCAATTAAGAGGAGTCATGGAAAGAACAGGCTCCAAATCTCTATCAATTCCTTTTTCAAATCCTGCGGCAGCTGCGCGAGCTCTTCCCGCGTGCCATAAATGACCTACGAATAGGAAGAATCCTAGAACAAAATGAGAAGTAGCTAACCAACTTCTAGGAGAGACATAATTGACTGCATTAATTTCTGTAGCTACGCCACCCACGGAATTTAAAGAACCTAAAGGAGCATGAGTCATATATTCTGCGGAACGACGTTCTTGCCAAGGCTGTATATCTTTTTTCAGTCTACTCAAGTCCAAACCATTAGGACCTCTTAGAGGTTCTAACCAGGGAGCACGCAGATCCCAAAAACGCATAGTTTCTCCTCCAAAAATGACTTCTCCGGTCGGAGAACGCATTAGATATTTACCTAAACCGGTAGGCCCTTGAGCGGAGCCTACATTAGCTCCAAGACGTTGGTCTCTAACTAGAAAAGTAAATGCTTGAGCTTGAGAAGCTTCCGGTCCAGTGGGACCATAAAACTCACTAGGATAAGCAGTATTATTAAACCAGACAAAGCAACAAGCTATAAAACCAAAAACGGCTAAAGCACCTAAACTATAAGATAAGTAAGCTTCCCCAGACCATACTAGTGCACGCCGAGCCCATGCAAAGGGTTTGGTTAAGATATGCCAGATTCCACCAAGTATACAAATGGAACCCAACCATACATGTCCCCCAATTATATCTTCCAAATCGTCCACACTAACAATCCAACCTTCTCCCCCAAAAGGCGATTTTAGTAAATAACCAAATATAATGCTTGGACTAAGGGTTAAGTTGGTAATTTTTCTTACATCTCCCCCTCCTGGAGCCCAGGTATCATATATACCCCCAAAATAAAAAGCCTTCAATATTAGAAGAAAAGCCCCTATACCTAACAAAATTAAGTGAATACCTAAAATAGTAGTCATTTTATTTCTATCTTTCCATACATAACCAAAGAATGGAAAAGATTCTTCAAGAGTCTCAGGTCCCAGAAGTGCATGATAAATACCGCCAAAGCCCAATACTGCAGAGGAAATTAAGTGAAGTACTCCAGATACAAAGTATGGAAAGGTGTCGATAACTTCCCCTCCAGGACCTACCCCCCAACCTAGAGTAGCTAGATGGGGAAGTAAAATTAAGCCTTGTTCATACATGGGCTTCTCGGGTACGAAATGAGCAACTTCAAATAGGTTCATTGCTCCGGCCCAGAATACTATTAATCCGGCATGGGCTACATGGGCCCCCAGTAGTTTACCGGATAAATTGATAAGTCGGGCATTCCCGGCCCACCAAGCAAAACCAGTCGTTTCTTGGTCACGACCAGTTAAAGGTAAAGTTCCATTAAAGAGCGTTTCCACGTGGTAGAACCTCCTCAGGGAATATAAGGTTTTCATGAGGCTGATCTTGAGCCGCCATCCACGCACGAATACCTTCGTTTAAGAGAATATTTTTGGTGTAGAAAGTCTCAAATTCAGGATCTTCCGCTGCGCGGATTTCTTGAGAAACAAAGTCATAGGCACGTAGGTTCAGGGCCAGACCGACTACTCCAAGAGCACTCATCCATAAACCAGTTACTGGTACAAATAACATAAAGAAATGTAACCAACGTTTATTGGAAAAAGCAACCCCAAAGATTTGGGACCAAAAGCGGTTAGCAGTAACCATTGAATAAGTTTCTTCTGCTTGGGTTGGGTTAAAAGCACGGAATGTATTTGCGCCATCACCATCTTCAAATAAGGTATTTTCTACGGTAGCGCCATGAATAGCGCATAGTAGGGCAGCGCCCAATACACCAGCAACTCCCATCATATGAAATGGGTTTAATGTCCAATTATGAAACCCTTGGAAAAAGAGAATGAATCGAAATATAGCTGCTACACCAAAACTAGGCGCAAAGAACCAACCAGACTGGCCCAGTGGATAAATCAGGAATACAGAAACAAAAACAGCAATTGGACCGGAGAATGCGATTGCATTATAAGGCCGCAATTGAACAGATCGAGCAAGTTCAAATTGACGTAACATAAAACCTATTAATCCGAAAGCACCGTGAAGAGCAACAAAAGTCCACAGACCACCTAATTGACACCAACGGGTCAAATCTCCCTGTGCTTCAGGACCCCACAGTAACAACAAAGAGTGTGCTAAACTATTAGCAGGAGTAGAGACTGCTGCAGTTAAGAAGTTACAACCTTCCAAATAGGAACTTGCCAATCCATGAGTATACCATGAAGTTACAAAGGTGGTACCTGTGAACCAACCCCCCACGGCAAAATAGGCGCAAGGAAAGAGCAATAGACCGGACCAACCCACAAAAACAAAACGGTCCCTCCGTAACCAGTCATCCATAATATCAAATAAATCATTTTGATCTTTGGTAAATTTACCAAGAGCTATAGTCATAGTAATCCTCCTATTCAACTACTTCAAACCATTTCCGAACACCTCCTAGGATTTTCAACGATGGAACCTTCGAGGCTTTTTTCATTTTATATAGAATATGATTTCTCGTAGACTGTCCCTTCTTTTCTACTGGGGTTCGAATAGAAAAATTCTTTTTTTGTCCATTGATATCTAATAAATCCATTAACTTAATTAATTGGCTTATTCCTTTCTATTCTAACAAAATTCCCTAAGTCATGACTCGAAAATTGTCTTATGACTCATAAATCCTAGAAATACATTTTTTAAAGAACTATTCCAAAAACAAATGATCGATCGCTTTTATTACTCTCGTTACCAGCGGATCCCCAGACATACTACTCTGCTTTTATCAAATAAGATTCTTTTTGAATCTTGTTCGTGAAATTAAAAAAAAAAAATAGTTTTCTATATTATTCGAATTTGTATGTCTAGAAAACTACTAGAGGATCCTATTTTTACTTTCTATTTTACTATTTTTACTTTCTATTTTACATTGATTTCTTTTATTGTATTCTTTGTTCTATTTTTCTGTCATTCAGATTAATCTAATTCCGACGTATACCCTTTACTTGCGGATCGAGGTAATAAATTGGACTCTTTTTCTCTATTTATTTTTTTATCTATCTGTCCTATTTTTGAATATTCTAGGGAATTGGATTAATAATAATAGATTCTAACTGAAAGTTTCGTCCAATAATTGCCTTCAAAATCTCGTATGCATCATAGATATGAAAACCAAATGTTTGATACTCGAAGTCATGATTGGATGGATTTTTCTATTCTTTTTATAGACATATCTTCTATTTTTATAGACCTATCTTAAAGAAATAATAGAAATCAATTTTGATCTTTTCTTGTATTCGGAAAAAAGATATTTGGAAGTCAAATGACTTGTCTGTTGGAACTTAGAATAAGCCCTCCCATTGGAGGAGAGGAGTAGCAATTGATTCCTAGGAACAATAAGATATTATCCGAAATATAGACGGATTCTTGCAGAGTTCGAACCAAAAGGGTATTAAAAAGAAAAAAAGATACACTGTTCGAATTTCATTTCTATCCACCAATTGGAATATCAGAATAGTGGATATAGTTCTGATTCAATAGGTTAGGTCCACTTACTTTTTTTAGAATCTTTCCCTTTATTGGATTGGAAGAATCCAAAATAGGAGTATATGACAATTAAAGCAAAGAAAATATCAGATTCTAAAAAAAGAAATATATATAGAAAAGAATACTATTTCCCTTTCTAACTAGAATGAGTTTACTCTATTCGAATGATAACAATAACTTAATAGAGTTTAAATTCTAAATTGGATTTTTTATAATGAAATTCAACTATTCATTAGTTTTTTTTATTTTATTACAAACAGAAACTTCTTACAAATATCAAGAATATTTGTATATCTTTCTTCAAATAGAAATACTACTGTTATCATTTTTTGATCAAAAAAAAGCCCTTTATCAGATTTGAACCGATGACTTACGCCTTACCATGGCGTTACTCTACCGCTGAGTTAAAAGGGCGCCGTTTGAGTCAATTCCCGAATACAGAATCAGCCAATATGAATATGAATATGAATATGAGTTGAGTACATCTATTTCAAATATTTCCGAATCTTTGATAAATGGATTCTATCCTGTCCCTTAACTCAATTCTTATTGATCTTCATCCTTTTTTATTTTACTCCATTTCCGGATTCATTCTCATTTTTTTATTTCCCTACTTAGTGTGAAATAGAAATATACCTAATTCAATCTTCTTAACACTGAATGAAAGTGAACGAAATAAGGTGTTAATGCCCCCCTGTTCCAGCAAATCAATTATTTCCAGAAAGGATTCTATGTTTATTTTGGTTTCTTTCGCATTACTTCGTTTTATTTTGTATTTTGTTGAATTCTAGATTGGTGATTGGAATGAACCATTTCGAAATCGAAAGGGTGAATCCAAAAATTGTAAGGAATTCTGAAAGATGGGAAGATCCTTCTGATTGAATCATTCTATTGACAATTTCAAAAAACTGTTCATACTATGAACATAGTAGAATGGAGGTCGGGCAAGGCTGCCCCCATCGTCTAGCGGTTTAGGACATCTCTCTTTCAAGGAGGCAACGGGGATTCGACTTCCCCTGGGGGTAGGATACTACGAAAGGAAATGGATCAGGGATTATCAATAAAGACTAAATTGGATTCTTCCTGCTGGGTCGATGCCCGAGCGGTTAATGGGGACGGACTGTAAATTCGTTGGCAATATGTCTACGCTGGTTCAAATCCAGCTCGGCCCAAAAATAAAATATTTACGGATCCACCATGAAATGATAGACCCCATTTGGTGTTCTCTTAAAATCACCAATGGGTTCGGATACACAAGATTAGAATCTCGAGTCCTATGTGTTTTTTCCATATTACTTACATATTTTTTCCACAAATTAGGATTTTGCAAAATTCCTATCGGGATCTGTAAGTTTAAAGTCTAAGGAAAGGGTTAAAGTTAAAAAACAAAAAAGACTCTTTTTTGTTTCCTTGATTTCTTGATTGATTTATTTTTAAATCAAGTTGGCAATAACGAACGGATTGCGATGCGAGTCATCCGTGTCGATAAAGTGCAGACCCATCCAAATAGGAATATATATAGAAGTAAGCCCCAGGGGTTCGAATCTCAAATAGAGAAAAACAAAGAATTTGGATGAAATTGTAAGAATATATATGTATACTATACGACTTTTTCCCTGGGATTGTAGTTCAATTGGTCAGAGCACCGCCCTGTCAAGGCGGAAGCTGCGGGTTCGAGTCCCGTCAGTCCCGATGGATACAAATCCAAAAAATATCAATGGATTTAGTGTATGAAAGGGAATAAAAATAAAAAAAAAATATCATTTCTAACGGGTATCTCCTTTTTTCTTTTTTAGTTTTAGGGAAAGGTTGGGACAAAGAAAAAGGACTTTTGGATTGCATCAGAAAGTCATTTTCTTATTTGGTATGGATAAAACATCTTCCGATGTTATACTATTCAATTCTCGACCATGAATTCTTGATTTGATAGATCACATATAGTTATTCGTGATATGGATCCGATTGGATATCATCGAGATCCTATTTATACCATTGAATTTAGTGAAGAAATATTTTTTATTTCTATGGGATTAAATCCCGAAGTATTTATTAGAAATTAAAGAGAAAGAAAACATAGAGATTATGGAAGTAAATATTCTCGCATTTATAGCTACTGCACTCTTTATTCTAGTTCCTACTGCCTTTTTACTTATAATTTATGTAAAAACGGTAAGTCAAAGTGACTAATTTTACTGAAACATGACTTCTTATTTCTTAGCAATGATTGAAGAAAAACATGAAAAAAGGATTTCTATTTCTTTTAATCTTTGTTTTAAATAAAATGATCAGACTACAACCAGCAGAATTCTATTAACCATATAGTAGAAAGAAATCAAATCTATTTCTTTCTACTATATTCTCTATTACGGTAGGAGTAGGATAAAAATAGAATGTTTTACTAAAAAAAAAAGAGTTCCTATGGAGGAACCAATTTATCATTTTCTTTTCATATGGATATATGGATATCGATCTATAGATATATATGGAATGTAGGCGTCCACATTTTTCTTTATTTCATCTAAATCTATTCTATTTGTATTGGTTCCAATCAATCTGAAATAATTCAAAAGCAACGCCATTTTTATTCTTCTTAGTTTCATTTTTAGATTTAAGATTCTTTATCAGAATCCCGGTAACTAATAAATAAAAATAAAGAATCTTTTTAGTATTCCAAAATTTAAATAGATTAAATGGAATCGGAATCCGTTTCCAATTATCTTGATTCCCGGGATATCAAGATGGCAACAATTTAAATATTTGTTTGATTCAAAGAGTTTTTTTTTCAATAAGATATATACATGGAATATATTACACCACTGGAAGCAATACAAGAGAATTTCTAAATCCAGATAGAATTGCATTTCATTAATTAGTATTAATAAAATAACTCAAATAGTTCAAAACTGGAAGAACTCAGCTATAAAACAATTGAGACAGTTTGATCCCTTAACTCAATTAGTATTACCTTTAAAGTCCACTTCTTCCCCATACTACAAGGGAAAGGGAAAATGTAAAAACTACCATTAAAGCAGCCCAAGCAAGACTTACTATATCCATGTCAATTATGTCTCCTATCTATATCAATATGATCAATATGAAGAAATTCTTTTATTAATTCTTTTTTTATTGTTTACTTATTTTTCTTGTATTCTTTTAGTTTTTCACTAAAAATTGGAGAATATCTTCTAATAATAGTGGAATCGCTGGTACAGAGTCAAAAAAGGATTCCATTCCGTCCTAACACCATTGACGAAACATCCAATTAGAACATATAGCAAGTTCTTATCCGATTTGGAGTAGAATTGAAAAATTGAAAGCATAAATAAAAAATATACTTAGAAGTAGTAAGGTAATGAATCCTACTAATAGGTAGGAACTATGTTTTCTTTCCCCCCCCATTTTAGTAAGTAAAAAATAAAGAATCAAGATAGATTCTTTTGCATACTCTTATTTGCATCTGTTCGTTCCATCGGATCTAATCCTTATTGTATCTCGATTCGTTCTCTAAAACAATTGGAAAAGAGCCTATTCAATTCTTTTACTATAGATTACCCCAAAGAAAGAGTTTTCTTTTTCTTAGAATGGAAATGGAATAGAAATATATTTCTAATATAGACTCATGATTCTATTTTTTTTTTTAAGTTAATTAAGAAAGTTGTATTTGGTGAATTCAATTCCCGCTTTCATTCCTTCACTATCTATTTCGACATAAACAATAAGAGGACTCTAGGAAAAGACAAATTATCCATCCTAGAATCCTGTTTTCCCTTTGTCTATTTCTACTTTACTTAATATTCTGTACCTACCTATTTTTTTAGGTTTAGTATCGAGTTAATTCTAAAACAATAGAAATTAGAGGATTTCTAGAACATTAAAATCCGAAAACAGCTACATAATCATATGGTTCGAATTAATTGTGCAGTTGAAAAAAAAAAAAAACCAAGAACCAAATAGTCTTCTTCACAATATACATACTATGACTGAACTAATTCTACGGTACAAGGAATTTTCTAAATATAGTATATCTACAAAAACTAGAAAGAACCAAGGGTGTTTACAGAATTTATCAACAAAAATGGAGTTCTTTTTACCAGCTTAATATGTTGATTAATTCAAATTCCTAAAAATTCATTTCGAACAATTGAACCTTCTCAAATTGTTTCTTTTTAAGAACCAAAAAGATTTGTGCCAAAATAATAGATGCCAAGAAGAGCAAGAGACCTTGGACACGTAATGGATCTTGAAGCACTATTTCTGCATCCCCCTGACCAAATCCACCCACATTAGGATTACTCGTTAATGGTTGATCAAGTTTGATAGATTCACCCTCTGAAACAAGAAGTTCTGGTCCTGGCGGTAGAATATCAATCACTTCACGTCCATCTGATGCATCTACTATCGTTATTTCGTATCCACCTTTTTCTTTTCGTATTATTTTGTTTACTACACCTGTTGCTGTAGCATTATAAACATTATTATTACTTTTGCTTCCGTCGGGATAAATCTGACCCCTTCCCCTGTTCCCGCCTACGTATAGAGGATATTTTAAGAAGTAAACATCTCTCTTAGTAGCAGGATCTGGAGAAAGAATAGGAAAGGTAATTTCACTATATTTTTTCCCAGGAACGGGGCCTATCACAAGAATATTTTTTTTTGTGGGACGATAGCTTTGAAAAGACAAATTACCCATCTTTTCTTTAATCTCGGGCGAAAGACGATGAGGAGGGGCCAATTCAAAACCCTCTGGTAAAATAAGAATAGCTCCTACATTCAAAGCCCCCTTTTTACCATTAGCAAGAACTTGTTTCACTTGCATATCATAAGGAATTCGCACAACTGCTTCAAATACAGTATCGGGAAGTACCGCTTGTGGAACCTCAATATCTACGGGCTTATTAGCTAAATGGCAATTAGCACATACAATCCGGCCGGTAGCTTCTCGAGGATTTTCATAACCTTGTTGGGCAAAAATGGGATATGCATTTGAAATGGGTGCTCGAGTTATTATATGGATCATGAGCAATACGGAAATAGATCGGGTAATCTCTTTCTTTATCCAAGAAAAAGCATTTCTAGTTTGCATGGTCCAATCCTTGATCCTGAAAATTTCTACAATAAGATTAGGTAGGGAACTGGCACAGTTCCCTATCCATGATTCTGCTATTTACTCCAATTATTTGCCTATAATATAGGAAGAATACGAGTAAAACGAAAATGAATAAGTGAAATTTGGAATGTTTAGCTTTTATATAAAAGCTAAACAAATTTTAGAATTGGATCAGTGGGTCCTTTTTTCAGTCATTCACGGAATGGAATTGAATCATAAATCGATAAAAGCGACGGAGATACACAATTTAAATAACGGAAAATCCAGTATTTAAAAATAATATTTAAAATGGCTGGCAAAATAGAAACAAGAAAAGATATAATATGATCATTCGGAGTAAATCCAAAATCTTTATAGACAGACCAAATCATTAGTTCCCAAAGACCAGTCGAATGGTATCCTACAGAGAAATCAATTAAGAAAAGAATAGAAAAAGCTTTTATTGTGTCACTTAAGTTATATACAAATTCTTGAACCCAAGAGTTAAGAATAATGAGTTCTTGATTACCCCTAATAGAATAAACACTTAGAATAAGGAAACATATTATATTTGTAAAGAAATGAAAAATCGTATGGATATTATCTTCGTTGTTCGTCTGAATCAATTGGATGGTCGCTTTGTAGATTTCGATACGAAGGTTTTGTAAATGTGTTTCCGGGTATTCCTTTAGCATTTCATCCAAGAGGAACAGTTCCTCGAACTCTAGGAATTTCTTTACAATAGTTTTTTCTTGAATAGTATTCAAGAAAATTTCGGATTCTTTCGTATTCCACCAATTAGTAATCCAAGATTCCAGACTTTTCTTAAATGTAAAAGAGATGCACCAGGGCAAAAAGACTATAGATGTAAGACATAGAAGGGGAATGAATGCTTTCTTTTTTGCCATTTTTCGTCCTCAGTTTCATCTCATTTTTCAACTCTAGAATATTCTATATATTCTAATATTTCTATCAAGCATAAGTTCTATTACAAGTAAATACTAATAAAAAAGCGAGTTTAGCCTATAATATATTAATTATTATAGGCTAAACTCGCTTTATAGGCTAAACTCGATCGGCTAAACTCGCTTTTTTATTAGTATTCTTTGTAAATAATGTCCAATGGTATATTCAAGAATCTGGACAACTCCAAAGCATGTTTTGCAAGCATATATCTACGACCATCTTTAGTAGGAGTCATCGGCAAGGTCCCGTGTTTTCTGGTTTCAATATAAAGGACATCACCCCAGATTCGGTTAGTTACTAGTATGAGGCACGAAATTTCTTTTATTAAAATGCGGCGAACATTAGAGCTACTTATTCCAGGAATAGGAAGTCTGTAACGAGTAATATATAGCACTCCTTTTCTTTTATCGAAAAAATTAGTTCCGCCAATTACAGTCCAATAATTAATATATTGAAACATGATACCGCTTAGGATACTGACAATTGCAGTGATAAGCAGAGAAACAATCTTATTTGGTAGCACAAAGAGCCATTTAATCGGTGCATCGAAAATGTTCATCCGAGTAAGATTGCTATAGAAACGATAGAGAGAAAAGAATCCCACGAAAAAACTGACATGACTTAAAATTCGAAAAAAAACGTGTTGGAAACCCGGGATAGTGTCCATCCAAGTAGTTTCTGACACATAGGAACATAAAACTTTTTTGTTTGTCTCGTCCTTAATGAATTCACGGATCATTTGAAGTAAATAATCCAAAATTGTTCTAAGGAAATAAAAAAACAAAACGAAAAAGATATTCCTAAAAAGAAAGGCCGCAAAACATAAAATAAATAAATCCACCAGGATGTGTGGCGGATACGGGCGGCTTCTTTCTAGGAGAAGAACTATTACTTTTAATATACTTAAAAGGTAAGTTCCATGCAGGAAAATATGTGTCACTGTAATAATAATACAGTGTCTTTTTTTCCAGATCCACAGGTTTTTCAAAAATCTTTTACAGTGTCTTTTTTTCCAGATCCACAGGTTTTTCAAAAATCTTTTCAAGTCTTTTAGATCCATAGTCTATATATCAGAGTTACTAAATAGGAGAAATAAAAAATATATTCTTAGTCTAAATTAGTTTAAATAAAATAGTGTAAAATAAGGTATTAGCTACAAACTAGTTACAAAAAGGCGGAAATAAAAAATAGATTCTTAGTGCAAAATAACGTAAAACTAAGTTTAAAATTGTTTTTATTCAATCTTCCAAATTTTTAGTCAAAGGAACGAAACCATGGAACTGAAATAACTCCGTTAAAAACTGCTTTAAAAAATGACGTGGTACGACTGAATCCAATACTCCCTTGTCGAATAAAAGGTCCGCCGATTGGGAACCTTCAGGCACTTCCACATTCAACAATTGTTCAATCACTCTTTTACCCGCAAATGCAATGGTTGCGTTTGGTTCCGCAATAACGATATCCCCCAACATCGCAAAACTAGCGGTTACCCCACCAGTAGTCGGAGATGTAAGTATCGCTACATAGAATAACTTTTTATTTATTTGATAATTATATAACGCAGAAGAAATTTTAGCCATTTGCATTAAGCTCAAACTTCCTTCTTGCATACGCGCTCCTCCGGAAGCACAGACTATAATTAGAGGTAAAAGTTGATTGGTAGCATATTCGATCAACCGAGTTATTTTCTCACCCACTACGGATCCCATACTACCCGCGATAAACTCAGAATCCATAACAGCTATTGCTAAAGGAATACCATTTAGTTGACCTATGCCTGTTTGAACCGCTTCTGGTAATCCTGTCTTTTCTTGATAAGAATCAAGACGATCGATATAAGGTTGATCTTCTTCCTCTTCCTCGGGAGGATCCACGAAAATCAAGTCGAATGCAATGGGATCCCATTGAAGAATTGGAATTTTTTCAATCGAATCAAATTTAATGGGATCCAGAGAAACCATGTCTTCATCCATAGGATTCCAAGTACCTGGATCAATCAAAAGTTCGATTCTATCTGAACTTCTCATTTTCAGATGCTCACCACAGTATTCGCAAATACTCAGTTTGGCTACTAAAAATTGTTTAAAATTTAAGCTAGAGCAAGTTTCGCATAGAACCCATAAATGACTATATTGGTTCATTTTAGCCAGCATATCCATTTTGCTATTATCATCACTATCCTTCTGACATATATCTGTATCTGATGTATCAGATATCTCCAATGGATCTGATCTATCTGATCCATCCGGATCATTTATATAATCTGGATCTGATGTCTCCAATGTCTCCAATGGATCTGATCTATCTGATCCATCCGGATAATAGATCTCATCTAGATCTGATGTCTCCAATGTCTCCAATGGATCTGATCTATCTGATCCATCCAGATAATAGATCTCATCTAGATCGTATATACCATATAGATCCTCCTCTGTATCTGATAGATCAGATAGATCTATCTCCAATGGATCTGATATATCAGATCCATCTATATAATATGGATAATCTGTATCTGATGGATCAGATAGATCCATCTCCAATGGATCTGATATATCAGATCCATCCATATAATATGGATAATCTGTATCTGATAGATCAGATAGATCTATCTCCAATGGATCTGATATATCTGATGTATCAGCAAATGGATCGTATCGATAATCTGTATCGGATGGATCAGATAGATCTATCTCCAATGGATCTGATATATCTGATCCATCAGATATATCTGCATCATCTGGATCTGCTGTCTGATTTCTAGCATTTGTGTTCCTTAATATTATTATATTTGTACTATGGCTTTCACTAGTATTTTGGCCCCTATCGCAAATGTAACTCTTAAAGTCCATATCACGGTAACTGGCATTGGATTTGTCAATATCCTCCCAGATTTGAGAACGAAGATAATTCCAAATGCAACAATTAATGGATTTGTCAATATCCTCCCAGATTTGAGAACGAAGATAATTCCAAATGCAACAATTCATGTTATAAGTCCAACTATCATCATTATAAGCATAATATATGTCATAACTATTATTATGACTATCCCAAACGGATAGACTTTTTGCAAATAGCAAATTATGATTATGTATGTTGTTCACATCTGCTGAATAGTCAGCATGACCATGACTATAACTACAATTTTCACTATTGTTCTTCCAGCTATGAATGTTATTATGCATATCAGTTAAACTAGATGGGTCTCCACCGTTATTTTCATCAATAGGACCAAAACTATCTATACCAAAACTATCTATTGATTTACTTAAACCACACCTGTATTCTAAACCTCTAGTAAACAGCATACCTCTAGTAAACAGCATCGAATTGAACCCTTGTCTTTCCATAGATTTTTATTCCTTTTTAAATTAAAATATTATATAATGAATAGTCATTGTTTTTTATTTTATCGAATAGTTATCAAATTTAATTTTAATTCGTATATTAATTTATTTAATAATTAATAAGTAATTGAAAGTTATATGAATGAACAATATATCCCCACCCAAGAACAGCCTTTTTTATTTTTGGTTTATGGCGAAAAACCTATGATATCGATTCATGTCAATGTGATGAATTGAATCGATATCATCTGGGACGGGAGGATTCGAACCTCCGAATAACGGGACCAAAACCCGCTGCCTTACCACTTGGCCACGCCCCATTTGTTATTCTATATAGATATTTACTTTTGTCAAGTTAGACCATATTTCTTTTTTCTTTTAGATTTCATTTTTAATATAAAAGTATAAAAAAAAAAAGTGGATATTAAATAATATATATAATAAATCATATCTTATATATATAAGAATATATATAATAATAAGTAAGATAATAAAAAATAAAAAAATTAGAATTCAAAAAAAAAAAAGCAAAAATACAATTCATTTTATTAAAGAACAACATTTTTTTTTATGCTTCATATCTTTAGCTTGGTCTGTATTAACTCTGTCCTTTATTCAAGTAGTTTTTTCTTGGGGAAATTACCTGAAGCTTATGCTTTTTTGACTCCAATTGTAGATTTTATGCCAGTAATACCCTTACTCTTTTTTCTCTTCGCTTTTGTTTGGCAAGCTGCTGTAAGTTTTCGATAAGATCTTTCATTTGAATAATGTCCTAAAAAAAGTAAGAATTTATTAGAAAACTCAAATTGGAACTTTTTTAAGGAAACATAATATGAAATAGAAGAGAATCTATTCTCTTTCTCTGTCGTTTTTTTTTTTTAATTATCTTGGAGATTTTGTAATGCTTACTCTAAAACTATTTGTTTACACGATAGTGATATTCTTTGTTTCTCTTTTCATCTTCGGATTTCTATCTAATGATCCCGGACGTAATCCTGGACGTGAAGAATAAGAAAATCTTTTTTCTTTCCCTTACTTGTGCTTGATTTTGAACTATTTTTTGTTTTTCTATCTATTTTCGATCTTTAACTAGTCAAAAAGAACTAGTAAAAAATGAAACAAACAGGGAATAAAAAAAAAGAAATTCCATAAGTTCAAAAGAAAAAAATGGCAAATCATCAATAAACGGAAAGAGAGGGATTCGAACCCTCGGTACAAAAATGCGTACAACGGATTAGCAATCCGACGCTTTAGTCCACTCAGCCATCTCTCCCCAATTCAAAGAATGGAATTATTATGCTTATGATACCTCGCAGGGCTCGAAAAAAGGCTTCAATATTTATTTGATATGGATCTTCATTTGATATATTTTATCTATCTTTTTTCTATTTGATTCTAATTCTATATTAACTCATAAATATAGATTGAGTTATATATTAATTGTATATATATATACTAAATACGATAGTAATAAATAATTATACTAAATAGATATAAATCATTATACTAAATAGATAATCTAAATCTATAATTTTATATTTTCTTTTTTAGTTTGTTTTTTTATCCAACCAGAGTCCAGCTAGGTACTGGCACAGCTCTTTTTTCCCATGAATCCTGGATAACAACGATTTATTTTTCTGTATCAGATTTGAAACAAACTTTTAATTAATTCAAACATTTTAATATGATCAAACAAAAATAAAAATAACTTTGTGATCGTATCTCATACGAATGAATCAGGTAACGTATCTAAAAAACGAAATAGAACTATGGATTCTTGCATTGCATAATGCATTTTTGTGTTATGAATTTAGTTTAGTAATTTTGTCGAGATCTATCTGTCAAAATACCTTCAACAAAATCCAAAAATAAAATCCAAAAATGAGATTTGCCCCCTTTTCTAAATTTCATTAGGGGGCCTTTACGAAACATGTAAACACTCTATTTATCATAAAATTCTGCACCTATTTCAGAATTATTTATGACTGATTCCCTTGTTCGACAAAAGATCTTTTTATATACAAAAATGGTATTGTAGCGGGTATAGTTTAGTGGTAAAAGTGCGATTCGTTCTAACGATCCCTTAATAGTTAAGGGGTCCCTTTCGTGATTCATATCACGATCAAAAACTTTATTTCTTACTTTTAGGGATTTCATCCTTTATACCTCTCAACGAGCAATTCGAGGAATAATATACATTATCGTAATTTGTATACAATTTAGAATTTATTCTAAAATTATGAAACATAAGTTTTTGCACAAGAATCCCAATTTTTGAATATAAGTAAAGGATCCAGGGAGAAAGATATCTAAAATTAGTTTCCAATCGTAACTAAATCTTCCCATTTTTTTTTATTTTTTTTGTATAGGAGAGAGTGAAGCAAAATAGCTATTAAACGATTTTTTTAGTTTACTAGAAACATCAATATATTTTTTTAGCTCGACGGAAATTTTATTCTTTTCCTAAAGATTCTATCAAATAGAAATAGAGAACGAAGTAACTAGAAAAAAAAGAGATTGTTCAAATACTCCTTTTCTTTCTATAGGGATCATCTAAAAAGCAACGTGAATTCTATTCATACCGAAAGGCTGACATAGATGTTATGGGTCATTTTTTTTTCATGTATTCCATCTATCTCTAAAATTATTCTGTAAAGGAGCTGAATGAAACAAAAGTTTCACGTTCGGTTTTGAATTAGAGACGTTCATTCATAAACGTCGACTATAACCCTTAGCCTTCCAAGCTAATGATGCGGGTTCGATTCCCGCTACCCGCTTATATTCTATTTCTCTATATATTCTATTCTATTTTTTATTTAGTAAATTTCTTTAGTTAGTTTTAGTTATGAATATTCAATTGGAATGATTTCATTTCGTCTTATTCTATTTAGAATTTAGAATAATTATTATTTCGATATTCAGATAGATGGAGGAGTATTTTATAGAATTCTTTTTTTTCTTTCCCTTTTCACGAAATTTTCGTGAAAAGGGAAAGAAAAAAAGAAAAGCGTCCATTGTCTAATGGATAGGACAGAGGTCTTCTAAACCTTTGGTATAGGTTCGAATCCTATTGGACGCAAATTTATTACATATTGAATTTATTGCAATTGCATATATATTACTTGAATTCGTATATTTCGAAAACTATATTGTGAATTTCTTCTCTTTATTATTCTTTTTGAAATATGGAAAGAGACTAATTATCTAGAAAGGTATGAAATTTGGAATCAATTTTTTTCTACTTGTTCCTGAAGTAAAAAGAGTTCCATCTGTTCCTGAATAGCTTCCTTCAAAATGGCTTCTGCTTCCCCAGTAAATGTCTTGGTCGAAGATATGATTTCGTTGAATTTCGGTTTATTCGTTTTTAAATAAGCCCGTAACTTAACGAGAAATTTCCTTACCTGTTGAATTTCTAATGAATCAAGATAACTATTCGTTCCAGTATAAATAGTTATTATCTGTTCTTCCACAGTAATAGGAGATGATTGGGATTGTTTAAGCAACTCGCGCAATCGTTGACCTCTTGCCAATTGATTTTGCGTAGTTTTCTCAAGATCGGTAGAGAATTGTGCAAAAGCTTCTAATTCTGCGAATTGTGCTAATTCCAATTTTAATTTACCAGCGACTTGTTTCATGGCTTTTATTTGAGCCGCCGATCCAACTCTGGAAACGGAAAGACCCACATTAATTGCGGGTCTGATCCCAGCATTGAATAAATCGGCAGATAAGAATATTTGACCATCTGTAATGGAAATGACATTCGTAGGAATATAAGCTGAAACATCTCCGGCTTGGGTCTCAACTATTGGTAAAGCAGTCATACTTCCTTCACCTAACTGACAACTTAATTTCGCGGCTCTTTCCAAAAGACGCGAATGTAAATAAAAAACATCTCCGGGATAAGCTTCGCGACCTGGTGGTCTTCGTAATAGAAGAGACATTTGGCGATAAGCCTGTGCTTGTTTGGAGGGATCATCATAAATGATTAAAGTGTGACGTTCACGGTACATAAAATATTCAGCCAGAGCTGCGCCTGTATAAGGCGCGAGGTATTGTAATGTAGCTGGGGAATTTGCTGTTTCAGCCACTATAATAGTGTATTCCATTGCTCCTCTTTCTTGTAAAGTAGTTACTACTTGAGCCACAGAAGATGCTTTTTGACCAATAGCTACATAAACACATACTACATTTTGTCCCTGTTGATTGAGAATCGTATCTGTAGCTACTGCTGTTTTACCTGTTTGTCTGTCCCCAATAATCAATTCTCGCTGGCCACGCCCTATAGGGATCATAGAATCAATAGCAATAAGTCCCGTTTGAAGAGGCTCATACACGGAACGTCTGGAAATAATACCGGGAGCGGGAGATTCAATTAACCGAGATTCCGAAGCTGAAATTTCTCCTCGACCGTCAATAGGTTTAGCTAGGGCATTTACAACACGACCCAAATAACCCTCACTTACTGGTATCTGAGCAATTATTCCTGTTGCTTTTACGGAACTTCCCTCTTGTATCATCAAACCATCACCCATTAATACAACACCAACATTTTTGGATTCCAAATTCAAAGCAATGCCTACTGTACCCTCTTTAAATTCTACTAATTCACCTGCCATTACTTCATCAAGACCATAAATACGAGCAATGCCATCGCCTACTTGAAGTACGGTACCTGTATTTACAATTTTTACTTCGGTATTATATTGCTCAATCCGTTCACGGATAATTTGACTAATTTCATCTGCACGAATGGGTACCATGAATATTTTTATTAATTGGATTCTTTTTCGAAAAAAAACAAAAATAGGGCCTCTCCATACTCTCTATTATAGTAGAACCACTAATTAGTTATTTTTTTCTTTGATCGCCCCAAACATACCAATATTAGCAGCGATCATACGTAAATGTAACTCGTTGTTTAAGCACCTATTCAGAGTTCCCAGAGCTCCTTGTAATGCTTGTTGTAAAACCCTTTGTTGGACTTGATTAATCGCCCTTTGTTGTTCAAAATGAATGGTTTCATTTTTGTAATTTTCGAATTGTTCCAAAGTTGTATAAATGGAATTAATTAAATTCCATTTTTCTCGTTCTATCTCGGAATAACCATTCACTCGAAACCGATCTGCTTCCATTTCTACTTTCCTGAAACGGGCCCGGGCTTTTTCCAGCTGTTCAATGGCTGTTTCCCGTAGTTCTTCTGAATTTCGAATAGTTCTCAGGATTCTCTGTTTTCGATTATCTAATAAATCACTTAATGAAAGTAGATTCTCTTTCCATTCATTTCCAAATGTCTATGATCTCTTCCCGAACCAAACATGAATCTTTCAATTCATTTGGCTCTCACACTCAATTCCTTATAGGAAATTCCCCCCTATTTATTAGGGAATGAGCCTATCCTCTTTTCTCTATTTCTAAAAATCTTGAAAATGATTATCAATACAAGACCCAAATATTTGGAGGACTCTTCTGAGCAAACAAATAATTGTCAGCAAAGTTGTTTTTTTTTCTTGAAATCCAAAGAATTATGATTAATTTATACGTAGGTCATCAATTCCGCATTGTAGAAAAGTAGAAACGGAGGCGTTAAACAAAACACCTTTTTTCCTATTTTTCATCATACAGAGAATTCAAGTCATTTTATCGACATGAGTGTTCTATATCGAAAAAATTAGAATTTCCCTATTAACATAGTGGTAGAAAGAATACTAGACTGCGTCGAAACTTCAAACTCGTTAGCTTTAACCATGGTAATGTTCCAAAATTCTTGGTTGATAGAGAATCAAAGTAGATTTACCACTGAATCGCGAAATGCTATGGTTCTGAACTATTTTTTTCGTTATTTCGTAAGAAGTCATTCGCCGGATCATGCACATTTTCCTAGTTATAACAAAAAAAGTGCAGTTGGTTGGATCCAATCTATTCTTTGAAATAAACAACTCGCACACACTCCCTTTCCAAAAAAAATCAATACACCTAGGACTGCACTTATATTTATTAGATTTGTTGCTAAAATATCGGTATCAAACCCGAAACTTCCGGCGGATGGCCAGGAAATGAAGCAAAGAAAAGAATCGGTTATATTTTTCATATGATCACATCTCCTCTTATGGATAGACTAAATTTATTTCTACGATTCCAAGTTTTTTTATTCGTTTTTGTATATAATAGTTTATTCTATAATCGAATTATTTAATATGAATATATTTACTTATTCTTTCTATTTTGATTCTTACTAATAATGAATATTAGTAAGAATCAAAAGATACTAAGAAGACTATTCTATTCTATATTTGGAATTGGTTAGTCAATTGAAAGATTCCCTATAAGGAATGATATTTCTTAGAAATAAATACTAGTTCGTATGTAAATTGCAAAATACTTAGTTGTTTTCAACACTTTCTAAATAAAAAGGGGGTCATTGGACTAATGAAAGGGACGGAAGAAGGCAAATCAGTATGTTAATCCGAATGCAAAAAATTGTAACAGTAAAATCGAAATAGAATTAGCAAGAGCAACAACGAAAATCCATGAAAAAAAAAACAATATGTATTTTTTTGAATAAATATTAAACTAAACAAAAGGATTGGCAAATAAAAGCGCTAATGCTACAACCAGCCCATAAATAGTTAAAGCTTCCATAAAAGCCAGACTAAGTAATAAAGTACCCCGTATTTTGTCCTCTGCTTCCGGTTGTCTCGCAATCCCTTCTACAGCTTGCCCTGCAGCTGTGCCTTGACCAACTCCAGGTCCAATAGAAGCAAGCCCGACGGCCAACCCAGCAGCGATAACAGAAGCAGCAGCAATCAGTGGATTCATGATAAGTTTCTCCTATGTCAAAATAAAATAAAGAAATAGTTAATAATATAATCAACAAAAAATATATGACTTAATTATTTCATTCGTCCTATTTCGTCTTTATCTAGTCGAAGTGTAATTCAAAATTTCAAACTGAAGAATTTGGATTGAATTATCTCAATTACTTCGATATTTACTTTTTTCGTTTCTACCCTTGTCGTTTTTTGTGAATACATACAAATTGGGGTCTTATCTTACATTTCGTTTAAACCTTTCTTTTTCTTTTTGATTTCATTTTTCCAGTCATTTTATATTCCATTCACAATTCCAAGAGATGGAAGAGCTCTTTTTTTTGAATCCCTACCTAAATTTAGAGTAGTAGCAGGACAAATTGAGATATATAGTCATATATAACTAATGAATATCTACTATGACATATACATGTGTTTGTTCCATATCGTAAACCAATTCATTGTATCTTCGATTCAATGAATCATTCTCGGAAATCCCCCAGCTGTTTTATAACGATTAGATTATATATATGCCTAGTTCGACCCCCCACCCTTTATTTTAATTGAATTTCTATTTTTTGTTGAATTTCCTGATAAGTGTTTTCATTTTCTTTATACTTTTTGATTGTTATGAAAACTTTTCATAATTTCTTTTGGATTTTTTGATTTATGTTCCTTAATTTTATTAATGTTCCTTAAGTAGATTATCGCGAGCCAGTCGCGGTCTAAAATCCTATTTAGATAACTAGTCAATGATGCCCTTCCATGGATTCACCTATATACGCCGCAGCTAAAGTAGCGAAAATAAGAGCTTGAATACCGCTTGTAAATAATCCAAGGAACATAACAGGGATAGGAACTACTAAAGGTACTAACGAAACAAGAACAACCACTACTAATTCATCCGCTAATATATTTCCGAAAAGTCGAAAACTAAGCGATAAGGGTTTTGTGAAATCTTCTAAGATGTTAATCGGTAAAAGGATTGGCGTTGGTTGGATGTATTTACCAAAATAGGCCAATCCTTTT
>CAWUDS030006993.1:0-12500 GCA_963859935.3 Lathyrus sativus
TGCACCTATCGGGGCACTCCAGTATATAACAACGCATTGCCATACAACTGGCTCGACGCCGGTCTTCAGATAAGGGTCTTATTCCCTTTTGTTCTGAAAGCTTGGCACGAGAAACCTAAGGTACTATCTACTGAAAAAAAACAATACAGTGAAAAAATATCCGCTGGAGATGAAAAAAGAATCTCTGCAACCCACTTATGGTTTTTAACAGCTTTTGGAACAGTACTCGAATCGTACCCTCAGGTGCATGTACCAAACCCATTTGCATTTTTGGGTCCCATTTTAAAACAAATAACAAAAAAATTGAAAAAAGATTTGAAAAAATGTTTGAAAAAATGGGAGAATGAAGCAAAAGAAGAGTCTCGAATCCTGTTAAAAGAATTCAACGAAATAGAAATTGAAAAAAATTCACCAATCAGTACGAGTAATGCAACTATTAGTCCATCCACATCCACATCCACAGAAAGAAGGATAAAAATCACAGAAAGAAGGATAAATCGTTTAAATGCGAAAAGAAATCAAATCTTAAAAGAAATGGAAAAATTGAGAAAAGAAAGGGTTATAACTAATCCTACAACATTAGAATTACTCAAAAATAGTTGGAAAATATTCAAAAGAAGAAACGTTCGATTAATCCGTAAATCCTATTGTTTTTTCCAAATTTTCATGGAAAGGCTATACACGCATATCGATAACATGGATATCTTTAATATTAACTATATTATAGGATTGACTATTCAATATGTAGAACATTTCCTTACTTCGAGCATTGTACAACGTTCTCTTAATTTTATTAATAATTCTATTAAATTAACTCGTGATTTATTGGAATCAACAAAGAAATTTGTAAAAAAATTCATTTACACGAAAAAAAAAAATGAAGAATATATTGATAGAATAAATCAAAGTATAATTCCATTTATGTCGGTTGTAGACAAACAAAAACGTCGGAATAGGACGGATATGTATTCACAGAATTCTTGTGATGTATCTTCTTTGTCACAAGCCTATGTATTGTTTCAATTATCACAAATGCAAGTTTGTAATGGATATAAATATAGGTTAAGATCTATTTTTGAATCACCTGGAAAATCTTTTTTTCTTCCGAATGAAATAAAGGATTATTTTTTAAAAATACAAGGAGAAAGATTCAATTCCAAATTAAGCCATAAGAACCGTCCCGATTCTATAATGAATCAATGGACAAATTGGTTAAAGATTCATTATCAATATGCTTTACCTGAGAGCACATGGTCGAGATTAGCACCACAAAAGTGGAGGAATACAATCCATGAACATCGCGTGGCTCAAAATAAAGATTTACTTGACTATGATTCATCGGAAAAAACTCAATTAATTGTTTCCAAAAAACGAAAAGTAGACTTATTAGAAGAAGTAGACTTATTAGAACAAGTAGACTTATTAAAAAATAAAAAAAAAATAAAAAAACAATATGGATATGATCTTTTTGCCTATCAATATCTAAATTATGTAGATAAGAATCAACCTTCTATTTATAGATATACATCACCTAGTTATAACACACCTAAAAATATAAAAGAAGTATTTGATCTAATGGGCGATAGCTTTATCCAAAATTATATAGCGGAAGATGATGAAAATAAGCCGGATAGAAAGTATTTTCGTTGGAGAGAAAGAAGGATGGGAATGAATGAAAAAAGAAGGAGAAGGACCAAAATAAGAAGGATAGCAATGAATGGAAAAAGAAAAAAGAATTCCATAACGAATGACAAATTATTGACTCCGAGTTTTGGTTTTTTGTCAAAATCAAAAATAGATGCATATAAGAAGAATCCGTGGATCTTACCACTAAATTTCTTGTTTATGCCGTTTTATAGTCAGAAGAACATTACTGATCAACTGGAATTACAGTTAGAAAAGAACGAATACGCGATTCACAGCAATCTAAAATCATATCTCGAAAGGTATTATAAGCCCAAGCATCGTTATAATGCAAATAGCCCTAAATACAGGAAGGATATGGCTGCAGAACAGAATTTCTTAATAGATAGATATGTGGGTTATTATTTACGCTGTGCGGAGTTTACGTACTACGGCGACAGCTACGCGAACATTGTCGGCGTACTAAATCTCCTGAAGCAAACGAAACAACCAAAACAAATTTTGTTGTCTACTATAAGGAGGGGAGAACTAGATCTGGAAACTTTTGTGCGTATAGTCAGTGATGATCCTTGTTTTTTTTACAGCAGGGATATTGAGGAAGTGCAGGACAACCTAGTTTTTTGTTTAGAACCCATTCGTTGTTCTTACAAAAAAAACTACGAACAATCATTTCTATATCAAACCATAAGCGTATCATTGAAGCACAAACGCCAAATTATAAATAAAGATAAAAATCATTATGATTTACTTGTTCCTGAAAATATTTTCTCCCCTAGACGCCGTAGAGAATTGCGAATTCTAACTTGTTTGAACCATAGGAAGAATCGGAAGACGATGGATAGAAACACAATAACTGATAAAGAAAAAACGAATTCTTCTGAAGTTTTGACTAAAAAGAAAGATCTTGATAGCGATACAAAAAAACTAAGGAATTTAAAATTCTTTCTTTGGCCAAATTATCGATTCGAAGATTTAGCTTGTATGAACCGCTATTGGTTTGATACACATAATGGAAGCCGTTTCAGTATATTGAGAATACGTATGTATCCTCGCCTCGATTGAAAATCTAGATTTTTGTTCTATTTATCCTAATATTTCTCGTAACATATCTATCTGATATGTGAACAATATTTATAGATAAATAAAATAAACGTCCACACACATTGTGGGAGTCATACGAATTCAATTTCTCAATGATGTCTCCATAAATCCATCGAAAAATGAATAAAATCTATTGTCTTATTTTTGTCTTTAAAATACAAGACAATAGATTTTATTCATTTTATGAATCCATAAATATAGTATTTATTATCTATTTGAATTACATTCCTTAATAATGAATTAATTTGAAAAAAAAAAAAGAAATTCAGAATTGTTAAATAAATGAAGAGAAAATTTTTTATAAAAAATTAAAAATAAGTGTAATTACTATTACTGATCAATAAAAATATCTACCAAAAAGGAGGGGGGGGAAGCTTTCATTTTATGATCAAAAATCCAGTTATACCTGTTATTTCAAAAAAAAAAAAAGAAGAAGAAAACCCGGGATCGGTTGAATTTCAAGTATTCATCTTAACTAATAAGATACGAAGACTTACTTCACATTTTGAATTACATCCAAAGGACTATTTATCTCAAAGAGGTTTACGTATAATTCTGGGAAAACGACAACGACTATTGTCGTATTTGTCAAAGAAAAACAAAATACGTTATCAAAATTTAATAAATCGGTTGGGTATTCGGGATTCATTCACAAATTAGCTAATTTCAAGAATCATTTTCAATTATTCGATTTATTAGATACTGAATTTTGATTAACTTTTTTTTGAACGATTCATGGAAGAATGAATCGAGGAAAAACCTATGAATGTCCCAGCTACAAGAAAAGACCTCATGATAGTAAATATGGGGCCTCAACACCCATCGATGCATGGTGTTCTGCGACTTATTGTTACTCTGGATGGTGAAGATGTTATTGATTGTGAGCCAATATTGGGTTATTTACACAGAGGTATGGAAAAAATAGCGGAAAACCGAACAATTATACAATATCTGCCTTATGTAACACGTTGGGATTATTTAGCTACTATGTTCACAGAAGCAATAACTGTAAATGGACCGGAACAATTGGGAAATATTCAAGTACCTAAAAGAGCCAGCTATATAAGAGTAATTATGTTGGAGTTAAGTCGTATAGCTTCTCATCTACTATGGCTGGGACCTTTTATGGCAGATATTGGTGCACAAACCCCTTTTTTCTATATTTTTAGAGAAAGAGAATTAATATATGATCTATTCGAAGCTGCCACAGGTATGAGAATGATGCATAATTTTTTTCGTATTGGGGGAGTAGCGGCTGATCTACCTTATGGTTGGATCGATAAATGTTTGGATTTCTGCAATTATTTTTTAACAAGGGTTATTGAATATCAAAAACTTATTACGCGAAATCCAATTTTTTTAGAACGGGTTGAAGGAGTGGGTGTTGTTGGTAGAGAGGAAGTTATAAATTGGGGGTTATCAGGACCGATGCTTCGGGCTTCCGGAATACAATGGGATCTACGTGAAGTTGATAATTATGAGTGTTACGAGGAATTGGATTGGGAAGTTCAATGGCAAAAAGAAGGAGATTCATTAGCTCGTTATTTAGTTCGAATTGGTGAAATGGTGGAATCCATAAAAATAATTCAACAGGCTTTGGAAGGAATTCCAGGGGGGCCTTATGAAAATTTTGAAATTCGCTGCTTTGATAGAGAAAAGGAGCCAGAATGGAATGATTTTGAATATCGATTCATTGGTAAAAAACCGTCTCCTACTTTTGAATTGCCGAAACAAGAACTTTATGTGAGAATTGAGGCCCCCAAGGGAGAATTAGGAATTTTTCTAATAGGAGATCAGAATGGTTTTCCTTGGAGATGGAAAATTCGTCCACCCGGTTTTATCAATTTGCAAATTCTTCCTCAATTAGTTAAAAGAATGAAATTGGCTGATATTATGACAATACTAGGTAGCATAGATATCATTATGGGAGAAGTTGATCGTTGAAATGATAATTGATACAACGGAAGTCCAAGATATAAACTCCTTTTCCGGATTGGAATCTTTCAAAGAGGTCTATGGAATTCTATGGATACTTTTACCAATTTTGATTCTTGTCTTGGGAATTACAATAAGTGTACTAGCAATTGTATGGTTAGAAAGAGAAATATCTGCAGGGGTACAACAGCGTATTGGACCTGAATATGCTGGTCCTTTTGGAATGCTTCAAGCTCTAGCAGACGGAACAAAACTACTATTCAAAGAGAATCTTATTCCATCTAGGGGAGATATTCATTTATTCAGTATTGGACCATCCATATCAGTCATATCCATTCTAATAAGTTATTCAGTAATTCCGTTTGGCTATAATTTTGTTTTATCTGATTTCAATATGGGTGTTTTTTTATGGATTGCTATTTCGAGTATTGCTCCCATTGGACTTCTTATGTCAGGATATGGCTCAAATAATAAATATTCCTTTTTGGGTGGTCTACGAGCTGCTGCTCAATCGATTAGTTATGAAATACCATTAACTCTATGTGTCTTATCAATATCTCTACGTGCGATTCGTTGAAACCGAAAAAGCTATTCGATGCTATTCTATTGCTATACTCCTCTCTTTATAGTACTATATTTCTATATAGTACTATAATTTCTGTATAGTACTATATAGCGAATAAATTGAATAGAAACCTTCATTATCTTTATTTTCTTTTTCAAAATTCTGATTGAAGAACTAAATTAGATAGTTATATGAGTGAAATAAAACAGCTTATATTGAATCTAATTTCAGAATACTAGATTCCTGCTAGTTAATAGATAGTATGATGATTTTATAAGGGCAGTCAAAATATTGAGTCTCATTTTCTATGTATAAGAATGAAATAAAATTATAAACAGAAGAGGACATTTAACCCAAGATTGGATAATTTGTCATCCTGTTTTGAAGCGGTCTCAAAAGACCAACCTTATTGAGTTTTAGTTACCATTTTTATGAATTATCATAGATATATAAAAATAAATAAGGGGGGTTAATAAAAAAGACTGGATGGTTAGAAACACCAAGATACACAAAGGATTAGTAACACAGATTTTGTAAATTATCCAAAAGAAAATTTACGCAGAATATAAAAAGAATACTAATTGGGGGCTTTAAGTTGGTAGAAAAAAGAAAGCAGTACTCCCCACAACTCCGATCCAGAGTATGCTTCCATTCAATCACTAAATAAATTACTATCAGGAACGAAAAAATCCTTTCCAATTTTTGGAGGTCCCTTTTTCATTTCATAGCACAAAAAAGAAGAATAGGAACGAAAAAAAAATAAGAAATCAAAAACGAAAAATAGATTTCTCTTTCGTTTTTGATTTCTTATATCCATATTCATGGAGATAAAATTCACATCATAATTAAGAAACGGATGTGTAATTATTTTTCGTCATTCAAAATCATGAGGGTTATTGAGAATTATAAAAGAGTATTTTATTGAAGAATTCAGTTATTACTCAACAAATTTGTATTTTCTTAGGGATGAGATCAATTCAGAAGTGCTTTAATTGGATCTTTTATGAAAATCGATTTCTCTTTCTTATTTCTAGAACAGACAGAATTGAATTGGTCTAATTCAGAACCGTTCGATAGATTTTAATCTTCTATATCTTAGGGATATATCAAGAGATAAATAATCGACCCGGTCCTTAGATTTACTTAAGGCTTTCCAGGAGCCGTATGAGGTGAAAATCTCATGTACGGTTCTGTAATAGAGATGGGAACAGGAATGTTATCACCGACTAGGATTATCTAACAGTTTAAGTACAATTGATATAGTTGATGCGCAATCAAAATATGGTTTTTGGGGTTGGAATTTGTGGCGTCAACCTATGGGTTTCATCGTTTTTATAATTTCTTCGCTAGCAGAATGTGAAAGATTACCTTTTGATTTACCAGAAGCAGAAGAAGAATTAGTAGCTGGTTATCAAACAGAATATTCAGGTATTCGATTTGGTTTATTTTACGTTGCTTCCTATTTAAACCTTTTCATTTCTTCATTATTTGTAACAGTTCTTTACTTGGGCGGTTCCAATATTTCTATTCCATACATATTTGTTTCTGAATTTTTTGAAATAAATAAAACATACGGAGTTTTTGGAACTACAATTGATCTCTTTATTACATTAGCTAAAAGCTATTTTTTCTTATTCGTTTCTATCATAACAAGATGGTCTTTGCCTAGGCTAAGAATGGATCAATTATTAAATCTTGGATGGAAATTTCTTTTACCGATTTCTCTCGAGTAATCTATTATTAACAACTTCATCTCAATTGTTTTCGCTGTAAAAGATGTTCTATATTCATTACTTGTCTCAAATAAGAGAAAGAAATCAAAAAAAACTATACTATTCATAGATATTTACAATATGTTCCTTATGGTAACTGGGTTCATGAATTATGGTCAACAAACAGTACGAGCTGCAAGGTACATTGGTCAAAGTTTCATGATTATCTTATCTCACGCAAATCGTTTACCTGTAACTATTCAATATCCTTATGAAAAATTAATCACATCAGAACGTTTCCGCGGTCGAATCCATTTTGAATTTGATAAATGCATTGCTTGTGAAGTATGTGTTCGTGTATGTCCTATAGATTTACCCGTTGTTGATTGGAAAATGGAAACGGATATTCGAAAGAAACGATTGCTAAATTACAGTATTGATTTCGGAATCTGTATTTTTTGTGGTAACTGTATTGAGTATTGTCCAACAAATTGTTTATCAATGACTGAAGAATATGAACTTTCAACTTATGATCGTCATGAATTGAATTATAATCAAATTGCTTTGGGCCGTTTACCAATGTCAATAATTGATGATTATACAATTCGAACAATTCAAATCAAAAAAGACAATTTATTATAATTCAATAAAATACAACTTAAAAAAAAAACACACACAAATATTCTATATATTTCTATAGATAGAATAGATATAAATAGAATAATCTAAATCAAATATTTTAAATGTATAAAAAATGAATAATATAGTAAATATCATATTAGTAGAAATATTCTATAATTATTAGAGAACTATATTCTTCAATAGAATATATTAATATATTCTCGAAATTGAAAATATTTTGGAATTTCAATAAGATTTTCAATGGTTATATATGTTCTATCTACCTTTATACTTGAGTTTTCATATCGTTTCAAACTACTCTTTTGTATAAAGAGTGGAATGACATTGATTATATAACCATAACTATATCAATTTAAACTACTTAGGTTTTTCAATGCAAAGAAAAATTGAAATATATAAATTTTTTTTCCTGGTCATATCAATAAGGTCATGAAATTTCGATTTCGTTGTCTTTTTTTTTACATATAATGGATTTGCCTGAAACGCTGCACGATTTTCTTTTAGTCTTTCTGGGATCGGGTCTTCTATTAGGAAGTTTAGGAGTAGTATTACTTACCAACCCCATTTTTTCTGCTTTTTCGTTGGGACTGGTTCTTGTTTGTATATCTTTATTATATATTTTAGCAAACTCGCATTTTGTAGCTGCATCACAGCTACTTATTTACGTGGGAGCTATTAACATTTTAATCATATTTGCTGTGATGTTCATGAATAGTTCCGAATATTACCAAGATTTGAATCTTTGGACCGTAGGGGATGGAATTACTTTGATAGTTTGTACAAGTATTTTTGTTTCATTAATCACTATTATTTCCGATACATCATGGTACGGAATTATTTGGACTACAAGACCAAATCAGATTATTGAGCAAGATTTGATAAGTACTAGTCAACAAATTGGAATTCATTTATCAACAGATTTTTTTCTTCCATTTGAACTAATTTCCATAATTCTTTTAGTTTCTTTGATAGGTGCAATTGTCGTAGCTCGCCAGTAAGAAATCTTTAGAGAACTAGTAATAGAAATCAAGATTCTTTTTTTTTTCAATTTTCTCACATTTATTTCTGTCGAATTCTATGTGAAGTGAAAGAGTTTTTTTTTATGTAGAAATTCTTTTTTTTTTTATTGCCGATATATTCTTTTGTTAATGAATCCAAATTTATAAGGAGTTGGTCAATGATGCTCGAACATGTACTTGTTTTGAGTGCCTATTTATTTTCTATTGGTATCTATGGATTGATCACGAGCCGAAATATGGTTAGAGCCCTTATGTGTCTTGAACTTATACTGAATGCAGTTAATATAAATCTAGTAACTTTTTCTGATTTTTTTGATAATCGCCAATTAAAAGGAAATATTTTTTCAATTTTTGTTATAGCTATTGCAGCCGCTGAAGCGGCTATCGGACTGGCTATTGTTTCCTCAATTGCTCGTAACAGAAAATCAACCCGTATCAATCAATCGAATTTGTTGAATAAATAGCATTAATCCTATAATAATAAAGTAGAATTTCAAATAGTGTAATATGAATCTAATCAATTCATTTGAGTATTTATTCGACACAACTTATGATCATATCATGTTTACATTGCCTAAATCATAAGAAATGAAAGTATCCTGGTCCTCTTCGATTCCCTCTTGTAAATTTATCTAGACGCCTTTTTTTATTAACAGTTAACAATATTATCACAAATCATTGATTCATCTGGTATATAAATATACGATTCATTTACGAGTTTACTAGATCGATAATTTGCATTTTTGAACATCCAAAATTACTATAGATAATGTCACATTCAGTAAAGATTTATGATACATGTATAGGATGTACTCAATGTGTCCGAGCCTGTCCCACAGATGTATTAGAAATGATACCTTGGGGTGGATGTAAAGCTAAGCAAATAGCTTCTGCCCCAAGAACAGAGGACTGTGTTGGTTGTAAGAGGTGTGAGTCCGCTTGTCCGACGGATTTCTTAAGTGTTCGAGTTTATTTATGGCATGAAACAACTCGAAGTATGGGTCTCGCTTATTGATTCGTTTCAAAAAACACCACACGAATACGTTTTTTACTGGCAAAAACTCGTGTTCAAAATAAAAAAGAAAAAAATTCTATTTTATTTTGAGCATGGGCTTTTCTGGCCCAAGTGTATCTTATTTTTATCACGAATTTTTTTCCTTGGTTAACAATAGTTGTTGTTTTCCCAATAGCCGCAGGTTCCTTAATTTTCTTATTTCCTCATAGGGGAAATAAGGTAATTAGGTGGTATAGCATTTGTATATGCTTAATCGATCTCCTTCTAACAACCTATGCATTTTGTTATCATTTCCAATTGGATGATCCACTAATTCAACTGACGGAGAATTATAAATGGATCCATTTTTTTGATTTTTACTGGAGATTAGGAATAGATGGACTCTCCATAGGACCTATTTTACTGACAGGATTGATAACTACTTTAGCCACTTTAGCAGCTCAGCCGGTTACTCGAAAATACCAATTATTTTATTTCCTGATGTTAGCAATGTATAGCGGTCAAATAGGACCATTTTCTTCTCGAGACATTTTACTTTTTTTCATCATGTGGGAATTGGAATTAATTCCCGTTTATCTACTTTTATCCATGTGGGGGGGAAAGAAACGTTTGTATTCAGCTACAAAGTTTATTTTGTACACTGCAGGAGCTTCTGTTTTTTTATTAATGGGAATTCTGGGTATTGGTTTATATGGCTCTAATGAACCAACATTTAATTTTGAAACATTAATTAATCAATCATATCCCGTGGCACTAGAAATAATATTCTATACGGCATTTCTTATTGCTTTTGCTGTCAAATCGCCGATTATACCCTTACATACATGGTTACCAGATACCCACGGAGAGGCGCATTACAGCACTTGTATGCTTTTAGCCGGAATCTTATTAAAAATGGGAGCATATGGGTTGGTTCGAATTAATATGGAATTTTTTTCCCACGCTCATTCCATATTTTGCCCCTGGTTAATGATATTAGGTTGTATTCAAATAATCTATGCCGCTGCAACATCTTTTGGTCAACGGAATCTAAAAAAAAGAATCGCTTATTCTTCCGTATCTCATATGGGTTTTATAATTATAGGAATTGGTTCTATAAGTGATACTGGTCTCAACGGGGCCATTTTACAAATAATATCTCATGGATTTATTGGCGCTGCCCTTTTTTTCTTGGCAGGAACTAGTTATGATAGACTGCGTCTTCTTTATCTTGACGAAATGGGCGGAATGGCTATCCCAATGCCAAAAATATTCACTATTTTCACTATCTTATCAATGGCTTCTCTTGCATTGCCTGGCATGAGCGGTTTTGTTGCAGAATTGATAGTTTTTTTTGGAATAATTACTAGTCAAAAATATCTTTTCATGATGAAAATACTAATTACTTTTGTAACAGCAATTGGAATGATATTAACTCCTATTTATTTATTATCTATCTTACGGCAAATGTTCTATGGATACAAGTTTTTTAATACATCAAACTCTTCTTTTTTTGATTCTGGGCCCAGAGAATTATTTATTTCTATTTCTATCCTTATACCCATAATAGGTATTGGTATTTATCCAGATTTCATTTTCTCATTTTCGGTTGACAAGGTTGAAGCTATTCTATCTCATTTTTGATGGATGATTTTTGTGAATAAATGAATCAAAAAGATACAAAAAAATATTTTCCCGTTAGATTCATTTAAAAAATTGAAATTAGAATCGAATATGTTTGTTGTTTGTGAGAACCCCTTGAATCATTACATTACTTGATTGAAAGGGTTCTCGACGATTTATGGAAAGTATATATTTATATGCTTTCCATATTTTTCTTTATCAGGTTCTTTGAGTCAATTAGATGTAAATGAACCATAACTATGTAGTCCTATTCCTAATAGATTGATCCCCAAATAACATATCCAAATTATAAGAAATCCTATCGAGGCCACTATTGAAGAATTTACACCCTCTAATTTTTTATTTTTTCTAGTATGTAAATAAATCGCGAATATGGTCCAAGTAATAAAGGCCCAAGTTTCCTTTGGATCCCAATTCCAATAGGAACCCCATGCCTCGTTAGCCCATACTGCTCCTGAAAGAATACCTACCGTTAAAAAGAGAAAACCCATACTAATAATACGATAACCCCAACGATCCAATTGTTGAATAAATTGAGACCTATAATAATTTCTAGAAGAAGAAAAATAAGTTTTTCGTAAAACATTGTTTCTTTCATTCCTATTCATGTATTTGATTTCAACAAAATCAACTGATTTTTTTAAAGAATCAAAATTCTTGGTAAAAGAAAGAATTTGGATGACTTCTTGAAACGTAATGACTAAAATAGCCACTGATAATAATGATCCACATAAAAGAGCTGCATAGCCCAGTATCATCATACTTACGTGCATCATTAGCCAATGGGATTGTAGAGCGGGTACTAATATTACGGATTGATGCAGTTTGGTTAAAAGACCCGAAGTCGCAAAGGCTTGGGTAAAAATAACACTTGGTGCAATTATTGTACTTAAAAGGTTTTTCTCCTTTTTAAAAAAAAGAACCATATGAAAAATTGAAAAACCCCATGAAAGAAAGATTAGGGATTCATATAAATCACTAAATGGTAAATGTCCCGAAAAAAACCAACGAGTAATTAACAATCCCGTTACACAGAAAAAAGTTATTATCATGGCTTTTTTGGACAAATCATATAATCCTACAATTTCATTGACTAATAAGGTTATCAAATGAATTGAAATAACAATTGATATAAGGGAAAACGATATATGAGTTAATATATGCTCTAAAGTTGATAATATCATATATATCATGAAAATAAAAATATCTATAATGAAAATAAAAAAGGTATGAATACTCGGAAT
>CAWUDS030006993.1:22500-30758 GCA_963859935.3 Lathyrus sativus
CATTCCAAAAAATGGGTACTGTACTCTCGGGTCGGGTGAATTCCATAATAGACGCCTGTTGGCATGCCAACCTTCTTTCTCAGGACCTATCTGAAAAGAAAATTCTGTACTTATTGGTTGTGAATATCTGAATAGGACAAATCCCCCCGTGGATCTCTTTATTTGCTTCAAAACAAGTGGGCTCGGTCAAGGGCAATATGGATTCTCGATATTAGGGGATCTTCTCAATTGAAAGATCCCCTAATATCAACTTGAGACGACGAGAAAGAAAGTATCTATTTTATTTCATTATTCAGTGAAACCAATCGTTCGTTATTGGAAGAGATAATAACAAGCATCTCGTCTGGGAAAACCCATTTTTTTCTCAACAATGTCTTTGTGATTTGAGCCAATAGGGTTCTGTTAGATAGGAACACATTTGATAAATATTGATAACTTTCGTATAGAGTAGTAGAACGAAAAAATTCATTTGATACTGAAGTATTGGTTGTAAACCATCTCTCGCGATCAATCGATAATCTCAAATTCTGTTCTTCCATATCCTTCCTCAACCATCTTTCATCTAGATATTTCCAATAAGTTTTCTTGGTTTTGGAAGTCAAAAGTATCTGTTCCTCTGAAGAAAATTCTTCTTGATGTGAAAACACAGGATCCTCATCCTCTTGGAATAGCAAAAAGAGTGGATCTCCGGGGTCCCAAATGAAATGGCTTATGTGAAAAAAGCCTTGTTCGTTGGAAGATCTCACTCGTGTCTGGTCCTGCATGGTTCCATCCTGCAAGAACTCCGAATCATTCTCACCCTTTTCATCATAATCATCTTTGTCCTGAAATGACCCTTCCCCATAGGGAAATCTCAATTCATTGGACCCTTCGTCAAAGAGAAAGCACCAAGGGCGCCACAGTCTAGGAGCCCAAAGTATGTTTTCCAATAATTCCTCCATTAGGTCTAGCTCTAGCTCTAGCTCTATCTGTTTCGGGTCGTAGACTCCGACTCCTTCCCCTTCTTCGAACCCCGGTTCATATTTTTTATAGAGAAATCGTTCACTATTATAAATGATAGAAGAAAACCCATTTTGAAGCATCTTTAAGGGATTTCTTTCGGGCCGAAGAAGCAACGGCACTCCATCATTATCAAACCGACTTCCTGTCTCGGAGGGTCCCAGCAGAGCACCCTCTATTTCTAATAGCCCATGAACTAGATCAGAATCATTCTCACGGAGTCTATAAGAAGCATCATTGTTTTCATTAGGTCTGGGTACAGAAAAAAAGTCTTCAGCGACCGATCCGGCAGAACAACTCAAAAGATAAAGAAGTATAGTTAATTTCTTCATGCTTCTTCCAAGTTCGACGTACCATTTGTACAAAGAAGAATCCCCCTCCTGACATGCTGTCTTCTTCATATAGATAGATATAGGATCTATAGAGCAATTACTGAGAAGTAGATTTTGTGAAACAACCCTCCCTATCTGATAAAAAAGGATCCCATGATCCTGAATCTCTCTTATATGAGATCTAAAATTCCAAGTTTGTCTATGAAGAGCAAATCGAATTATATTAGTGTCTATAATAGATTTCTTTTGTATAATACTAATCGATAGCGCCTCATTAGTAAGTGCTACAAGATCAGGTACATTAGAACCTAGAGTTATAGACCCCAATCGATTAGTATTGAATATTTGCTTTTCCAAGTGAAATCCCCTAGTATATGAAAGAGTAAAAAAGTGCTTTCTTTGTTGTGGAATAAGAAGCCTTCGTACCTTAATGCATGTATTTAATTTATCCGTCCCTATTAAACAAGGGTCTACTTTTTCTGGAATATGAGTAGAAGCAATAACAAGATTATTGCTAGTAGAACCTTTTTCAGAATCTCTGGAAAGAGAGTTCACTAATATACCCAGCGATAAGTCATCCGACTCCTTCCTATCGAAATCATGAATGTTTGGAATCCAAATTATGCAAGGAGACATTGCTTTTACTAATTCCAATTGAATTGTGAGATAAAACCGGTCTAGTTCCTTTTCCGGTATGATATCGCTAGATACCGGATCCTCCATACTTAGAAACTTCAATCGGCTATCAAGCTTACGGTCGAAATCGTCGCTATGATCCCTTTCATAATTCTCTGGATTATAGCAACTACCCTCGTAATCCGGTAAAAGACTGTAAATGGTACCCTCTCTTTGATCAAAAAGATCGTCCTCATCATAACTCGTATCAAAACCCCTAGGAAAGTTCTCCAGGAACTTGTTTACAAATACTGTAATGAAAGGAACATAGGAGGTTGTCGCTAGAGATTTGAGCAAATAGGATTGTCCAGTTATTATAGAACCTATCACTAAAATACCCCTAGAAGGGGATAGGGCTAAGCGTAGCGAAAAGGGTTTATCATGAGATGGGAAATCCAAACAGCTAGCCCTACACGGGATTTCTGAATAAGTGATTGTCTGATAATGAGCGAGGAATACCCGTCTTTCTGCTAAGCAGGATGTATTGAACTCATAATTCATTAGATCCTTTTTATGAATGTCAATTAAATATCGTAAGTAAATTGTTCCCGGTTGTTCAATCATTTGATAACCAGAGTTATTCTTTGATAACTCATCACTATTAGTAAGACTCACTAAAATTTGATCCATCCTTTTTTCTGTCGTTAAGGTAGAGAAAGTAAGCAAGAATTCTCTTTCTTTATCAGCAATTAAATCACTATTCGCGATCCAGGATTCTATTTTATCAGAAATGCAATCACTATTCATGTTTTTTCTTTTTTTTATCAATGAATAGATTTCTTTACTTGTATGACTTAAATGTCTCGTATTTTTCAAAAACGCGATTCGATTGATGGGATTTGGTAGAATCCTTATGAACTTCATGAGATTAAAACCTTCACCCCTTGGGACGCCAGAAGGCGAACCTCGTCTTTCTTCTCGAAAATTTTCGAATTGTTTTAGAGCCATTCGAAAAATATACTGTAACCAGAAATATTTTTGTTCTGATGTACCATACCTATCCAGAAGTTTTTTCAATTCAATGATGTAGGATGGAATCATCAACGATTTGACCTGTTCGAACTCTGTCTGTAACTCATTAGAGAATCGAGAAACAAAGGAAAGATGTGTATGAACTAAATATCCAGTAATAAGAAGAAGTAAAAGGATTGAAAACAGGAACTCCTCAATATTTAGTGATCTCAGATGTGTCGATATGAATGGTGACTCATTATTTGTGTGAAGAAGATCTTTTTCGTACACCTCTACAAGAGACTTATGTAAACACTTACTCCAAATCTCACTTATACGATTCCGTTGTCCAATACCCAGTTTTTTCCGAAGAATTGCCTTGGCTCCATGGATAAGATTAGGCAAAATAGATAACATTTTTTTCCATTTAGGACTCTTCTTTAGTATCACAAATAGGTCTGAAAAAGTATGTATAAATAGTAAAAGTAGATTTTTTTGCCCTGTCGTGGTAAGGAGCGACGGTATTATATACGGGTACAATGGCTTCAATTTGGAGAGAACGGTTGAAAAACTACTCTTTCTTTGAAAGTTTCTATACATCTGCCCTTTTTTAAGGAATTTTTTTAGAGGTTTTTTTTTCCTCTTTTCGGATGGTAAAAATTCCTCAGAATATAGAGTATATGAATATAGAGTATATAGAGTGTCACGCAAATCAGTGTCAAGCAAATCTATGTTTAAATCGAAATCCAAATACGTATGCAACTTTTTCCATTTTGGATCAGACAGATTAATAGCGGAAAGACGATTACAATAAGTTCTTTCAAAATTCACTATTTCTTCCTCTGTTAGAGGTGTTCCAGAAATGTCCGCAATAGCTCTAGGACCGCGAGTTGGAAAATGGAAAGATTTGTACAAGTCATATCCGTCATCACCACTTTGCGGAAAATTATTTAATATGTTAGAGACCTCTAACTCGCTTGGTGAAATAGTATCTCTGTCCAAAAAAACATGTTTTTTTTTCCCGTCGCCAAAAGAAAATATTTTCTTTCGACTGAACAAGACATTGAGGAATTGTTCATACAAAAAATCATAATTACAGGACCTTTCCCCATAAAAAGAGAATCTTTTCTTACAATCGAAATCTTGATTATTCAAGAATCGAAGTCGATTTACTTTATAAAAAGAGGAAATCAATGAACTTCTATGAAAACATTTCACAGGATTCAGCCAATTGTCTTGATTTGCTATCTGATTGATCAATAATTTCGATTTTTGAGAAGTATAATAGTCATCCAATAATAGGGCTTTCTTTTTTTTCAAATGAACCGTTTGCAGACCCATTGATTCTAACAACTGATTCCCGAGTGCATCATTCATACGTTTCAATTCATCCATATGGATCTGAGACCTATGAACGGGCATACTCCCAAAACTCACCAAGAAAAAAGGAACTGAGTTAGAGAAAAAGGGAAGAAGCTTGGACAAAAACAAACAAAGTGACTTAGAAAAATTTTTTTTGTCGATAACCTCAGACCAATCAATCGAATATGCATTCATATGTAATCGATCGAACACTACTTGAAAACGGCTATTCTCCTCAGAAATGAAATGGTCCAAATGTTCCTGGAAATTCTTGCTCCCCTTGGACCATTTGTATTTATCTGTATTTGGATCCTTATTCACGGATCTCTCGGTTCGATAAATAAAAAGAAGAGGATCAAAGCATTTCTTCTGACTCTTTTTCCAATTTGAGAAACGTTGATTGATCATGTGTTTCCTTAGAGGTATATGATTATGAATATCATTTTCATACCTTTTAATTACATATTCTAAGTTGCGATTGAATCGATTACCTTGAAAAGAATTCCCACAAGAGGTCTGGACCCATTTTTTTATGATCTTTGGATAAAAAGATTCATTCGCTTCGTAAAAAAGCCGAGGCAGAACCAATAAAGATTTCTTTTTTGATTCATCCCTGGAGTTGAATACTTGATTTACAAATTGTTTATCATCAATTTTCGACAAATCAATAGAAAAAGAGAATCCATTATGATACACCAGATCCGGCTTAGTTATTGAGAGATTGAATAGATTTGCCATTTCTTGAAATCTCTCTTCTGATTGAAAATCGCGATGTAACAAGTACCCCCCCCTATTCTGGTCATGGAATAGATCAAATAAACCAAAAACTAGCTTTTTGTTCAAGAATGAAATATGATTTGGAACTGTCAAAAGTTTCTCCTTTGCAACCCTATCACATCCTCTATCGGATGAAATAGGATGAATTGAGACATTATTTTGTAAATACATGATTATCTTAACTATATTGGCTATTTCTTTATTTTCCGATTGCCTCGAAAGAACAAAAGAAACATCTTCTTCTTTTTTAAATAATTTTATATCTTGAGCGGACTTCTCAGTAGGATTCAAATCCAGATGAAGTTCTGACCATCTGTCGCCGAAAAAAGAGCAATTATCTCTCTCAGATATATTTTTTTCTTTTGGACCAGACAGGAGCGGAACAATCAACCTAGTCATGACCAACCTATTGATATTGAACGAATCTTTTGAGTCTTCCAATGGATCATTCCCGGATCCAATGGAATTGATTTGTATAGGAAGAAGCCCTGTCAAATAAATATTTTTTTTTTCGATCATCTTTCGATTGTTAATACGATATATAAGGATCGCTAGTAGAAATAAGACAAAATTCTTGATCGTGAAATATCTTGTTAAACCGCGTGAAACTAGGATACTCCAAATTCTGGAGTCTAAGAGTTTGATAAAACTCTCTTGATGGAAAAAAATGTGAATGACAGATATGACTGAATGGAATTGTGTCCAGGAATCTGAGAAATAGGAAGAATTCTTGCTCTCTCTAAAAATGTCTCGCAATTCTAAAATCCAAATGTCTAAGTCATTTTTCTTCGTTTGATTCATATATCCCCCTTTATTTAAAAAAATTAAAAAAATTTGATGTATTTTTTTTATCGATTGTTTTTTCTATTCTATTTATTTCTCTTTTCTCTATGTATTTATTTATATCTAAACTGAGATATATCATCATACCAGCAACTTGATTTGCTATTTCACTCTCAATCTCTTGCCCTAAAAAAAGGATTCTGTCGTAAAAAAGTTGATGGTATAAGTCAACCCAAGTAGCTTCATCCTCGCCAGGAATTTGAAAGGCTACCTTTGGAACACCTACTGGCATAAAAAAATGATGAAGTTGTCTGACACCAGCATGTTACTTTGATGTCAAATTGTGCAGATTATAGATATTTATCTATGATCTATATATCTATTTTATTTTCGATTCCGAAAAGAATATGAAATTCAGAAAATAATATGAATATTTTAATCTTCAAGTTTTTCGTTTTACTATGTATATCATATTAAGTATAAGATATAAGCTTTTTCCAATAGAAGAAGTTTGACCCCTCCCATTAATAATTCCCATTATTAATGTTTTCGTTTTCTTTATTGGTGGGGTCTTATATATTCCATTTTCATGTGCCTCACAACCCGAAAGAATTCGGGGGGAGGGGTCATTTCGTTTTTTGATCTAGAATGAATAGTTTCAAGAGATGAGAGAATTCAGAATACCCACTAGAAATACTAATCCAATCCATAAGGATGTAGCGGAAAAGACAACATTTTTGTTACTTGACCAACCATCAGGAGAAGCAAATACAACAGGTACACTAATTAATAAAATGGATGAAGTAACAATTAATGCAAAAACAGCTAATTGAAACGCAATAGTCATGTTTATAATCCTCTAATTTACCAACAAAAGAACTATACCATTTGATCCCCCAACCCCTTTTCTTTTGATTTGACCCCTTCCAAAAATAAATAAAAAACACATTCTCATTATGGGGGGTTTTATCATGAATCCATTGATTTTAGATGACACTCCTTATTGAGGCATGAATCGAGGGGTAGTTTTTTTTTTTTTTACTTCACAAAAGAGCATGCTGGATCATGAATATATAATATATAATATATATGGATAGAGAACTAGACCAATAGATTCACACTGGATATCTTTATCATAGAGAAAAGGGTATTAATTTGTATGGTCATGTTCTCTTGAGTGGAATAAAGATAAAATAGAAATTAGCTTTTGGAGAGATGGCTGAGTGGTTGATAGCTCCGGTCTTGAAAACCGGTATAGTTCCAAACAAAGAACTATCGAGGGTTCGAATCCCCCTCTCTCCTTTTTCTTGGCGAATGGATTTTTTTCTTTTATTGATTTAAATTGATTTAAGTTGGCTCGGTTTTTTCGGGCTCGGCTAAGTGGTGATATAGCCGAGCCCGAAAAAAGATTAGATATAAATGAATTGAAAAAGAAAATATTTTTTCAATATGATCTCCTCGACTCAACTCAATATGTATACTAAAATCAAAGTGATTCTTACGTCAAGCATTGGATTTCATGTCTCAATTAAGAGGAGTCATGGAAAGAACAGGCTCCAAATCTCTATCAATTCCTTTTTCAAATCCTGCGGCAGCTGCGCGAGCTCTTCCCGCGTGCCATAAATGACCTACGAATAGGAAGAATCCTAGAACAAAATGAGAAGTAGCTAACCAACTTCTAGGAGAGACATAATTGACTGCATTAATTTCTGTAGCTACGCCACCCACGGAATTTAAAGAACCTAAAGGAGCATGAGTCATATATTCTGCGGAACGACGTTCTTGCCAAGGCTGTATATCTTTTTTCAGTCTACTCAAGTCCAAACCATTAGGACCTCTTAGAGGTTCTAACCAGGGAGCACGCAGATCCCAAAAACGCATAGTTTCTCCTCCAAAAATGACTTCTCCGGTCGGAGAACGCATTAGATATTTACCTAAACCGGTAGGCCCTTGAGCGGAGCCTACATTAGCTCCAAGACGTTGGTCTCTAACTAGAAAAGTAAATGCTTGAGCTTGAGAAGCTTCCGGTCCAGTGGGACCATAAAACTCACTAGGATAAGCAGTATTATTAAACCAGACAAAGCAACAAGCTATAAAACCAAAAACGGCTAAAGCACCTAAACTATAAGATAAGTAAGCTTCCCCAGACCATACTAGTGCACGCCGAGCCCATGCAAAGGGTTTGGTTAAGATATGCCAGATTCCACCAAGTATACAAATGGAACCCAACCATACATGTCCCCCAATTATATCTTCCAAATCGTCCACACTAACAATCCAACCTTCTCCCCCAAAAGGCGATTTTAGTAAATAACCAAATATAATGCTTGGACTAAGGGTTAAGTTGGTAATTTTTCTTACATCTCCCCCTCCTGGAGC
>CAWUDS030006994.1:0-28806 GCA_963859935.3 Lathyrus sativus
ACCTGATGGAGTGCCAGGGAGGAACCTTGGAAGAAATCTCTCATGTGGAAGCATGGGGGCAACTCATACCTGTTTTTCTCTCATTCGTCTGATAGGTCGAGGACATCCTCCGTCTGGGAGCGTTTGTGCCTTGAGGTTACCGATAATGGAGAACTCTGAGCGACAGTTGCAGTAGAGGAAGAGGTCCCTGATCCTGTTGCCGGTTGGACTGCCTGCTCGCCAAGGCGACTTTTGCCAACTTTTTTCCCTAGCTTGAGCTTGGGCACTGCATTTTTTATTAAGCGTTCATGAGCGATGGGCATTTTCCCTGCAAAATAATGGACACACATTAGTAAACAAAAAAGTAACAACACGGGACAAACTAAGAAGAAAAATGGCTACCCAAAAGTTCTAGAGCCTCCTCGCGCATGCCACAATCGAGGAGCTTCTTAGTGTTAATATATCGAGCCTCTACCTTGGGCCCCTCGTCATCTTCAAAAATAATATCCCGCCCCTGGTCACGCACTGGGCAGGGTGGAAACCATCAACAAAAGTCACCAGCTTGTTATAGCTGGCCAGGTCATCCTCCTCTAACATGGCCGACTTGACTATGTACTCCTCAGTTTCCCTAGTGAAGTGATCCTTGCTCTAGGAAAAGCGGAATTTCAGCGCCTGATGCCCCCTCATCTTGCCCTGCTCGTCATGAAGAAGCTACCAGTTTTCATCTATAAAAATCTACCAGAGAAACGAAGAGTCTTTGGCCCTCTCCGACACAGGCTCCACGATATAATACCTTTCCTTAAACGTCATGATGGACTCCGAAAAGGCCTTGAACAACTTCCTCCCCTGCTTCAGGGAAATTCACCTGAACTGCCATCACACGACCTGGCGTTAGAAGTGGAAGACAATGAAGAAGAGGGGGAGAGTGACTCCAATCTTCAAGTACTCATATGTAATCTTGAATGCCTGGATGAAGGCAATCAAGTTTAGATGGAGCTGAGAGGGAGCCAAGTCCAAATGACCAAACAACTACCACTTAGAAGTTTGTGAAGGACTTCCTTAAAAACTTATTTGTACATGGCAAAACGCTTGACGTCATAAGCCGAGCATATCCGGGTCTTCTTCCTCGAGAAAGTGGACTTTCTAGTCTTCCTCGTCCCCCACCGTTGTGAAGGCATCCTGAGTATGAAAGGAGAAGAGGGAGGCATGCTCTCGAGGCTCAACAACAATCCATTCTTCCCCGGGACTCCTAGGAGAAGTTTCGTCGAAACTGATATCATCTGAAGAACTCTCCTCGGACAACTCCCGCTCGAGCATAACGTCATCCTCGGATTGCGAGACATCTCCTTTACCTAAAAAGCGGAGGATAAAAGTGATTTCGATGAGAAAATCAAATCCACCCTTCCACCGCTAGTCAAGTGAAAGGGCGCGTGAAGGCCCGAGGACAACATCCTCGACCTAAACCCTTACTCAAATAGCGCACCGAAGGTGCAAGGAGATTTTCCATGGCAATCCCTTAAACCCTCACGGGGAGATCTTTCCGACACTTTATGCATAATTCCGTTGAAGATCCACCAGAAAACTCATGAGTACACCAGAAGCTTCATAAGTTCCACTGGCGACAAACTCATCTGTCATCGCAACAGTGCCAAAACCAACACAAAAGTCTAAATTCCCAACACTCTGACGACGACGGCAGAAAATGGCTCAACCACCGCCAGACACCAACATCTTCCGAAATGCTCATACTCTACCCAATTTTCGTCCTAATCACATGGAAATCTAAAATAGGATTAAAACTGGCGTGAAACAAAGAAGGATCAGAATCTTACGTGGTCGAAGAGAGAAAAATGGTGGTCGGTGAAGCTCAGACGGTGCTCGTGCGGCGGTGTTGCGACGATGGACATCGGAAATGATGACAATAACAAAAGAAGAGAGAGAAGTGAAAAGTGAAAATGAACGCTTCCTCCCTCTATTTATAGATGAGTCAAAAGCACGTGCACGAGCACGCGCAACGTAGAGACATCATCACGACCCTATCATAGCCACTATTACACATTAAATGCGACACGTGGCTCGATGCAAGTGTGACACTTCACCCCTTCAAGTCCCATCAACTGTTGGGCACGCCGGACACGCGAGACAACATTTCAGGTTCCTCAGGCACATGTATCCTCGAGCACCACGAAACGACCACGTCTTAGTAACAGACGTCAACCACGTCTACTCCTCCTTAACTAGTGGCCTGGGGACTCTAGTTAGCATTCTTAATAAAGCGTCATGCTAACTAGTGTCCCCATGCCACTAGTTAAGAATTCTTAATAAAGAAAATATGTTATGTTTAGTTTATATAAAAAAAATTGATTATTTATATCTTTAATGCATTGAATACATATATATATATTAAAAATATATATTGTTAGTTCTTTAACTATTCTAAAAATTTGATATTTTTTATAAAAGAAATTATATAGAAATCATTTTTATAGATTTGTTCTAATAAATATTAAACTGACTAATATAATATTTAACCGCCATATCGACTTAACCGAATCCAACAAAAACCATAATTTTATCGGTTGAAATTGGACCATAAAAATGAATCTATAATTTGTGTCGGATTTAAAATTTGAAACTGAAATCAACCTCAACCCATAGATTGTTCAGCCCTAATCAATCCATCGCAACCATTTATAATCATTAATTTAAATATATTTAAAATAAAAGTCGAATATAATTTATGATCACAAGATTACCTTTCACAATATAAAATTCCAATTAAATTTATAATAAATACAACAATTACTTTTATAATTTATAACAAAAAGAGTGTGAAATAATTTATAATATTTTTAACAACTTTTCAAATAAAATAAAATTAAAAATATTTTTCTTTTAAGATCTATATCAAGCAATCATATTTTTATTTTGAACTAAATATCATCTACGTACAATTTCATATACTACTTTATATTTATACATGTCTCTTAAGTTATTAAAATATTTTAATTTAATCCTCCTCACAAAGAAAAGGATGGTTCATTTCGTTTGATCGTTTCTCGTTGAGTTTTTTGGCGCATTCACTACAAATTGTTGAGTTTCTTGTGAATACTACTTGTCCTCACAAATAAATTAAAATAAAGAAAATAATTATGATTTGTTTCAATGAGTTCTAACCAAACAATGCATCTAATTTCAAAAAATGTTTTTAATCAATGGTTCCAGAAAATGCTAATAATGCAGCGACGTATACAACTTTTATATGTTCAACAATAATATAATACTATAATAATAGAAGGCTAATATAGTAAATTACTTTTCAAGAAAAGTAAAATTGATCTAACAATTATATTTGAAGAAAAACTTTATATCTTTTCAATTTTAACCTTTTACGTCAACGGTCTTCATTTCATTTCGTGTGCAATCGTATTCATATTTTTATTGAAAGTTCCATAAACAAAAGAAAATGTTGCTGAAAGTAAACATCATAATAAACAACTCAACGAACTTGTATATTTTGGTCAAATTGGGAAAGGTGAACTAAAGCCAAACACTTTTATCGTACGAGACAAATATTGTTGGAAATATGACATTTTCTTCCACTAAATTCCTTATCACAAAATAGTAGGACGAAAACACACTCCACCGAGCTAAACCAAAACAAATGTCCTTAATTATACTTATATAAATAAATTTTCATAATTATGAAAAATGAATAGTGATACGTTAAGCATAGAATATAATTTTATTGATTTCATCCTTAATAACCATTAGTTAAAAAATTCAACCACTTTTTAAAATTATAAAGATGAATATGAAGAATGTCATAGTCTTGTAGTTTTAAATCTACGTACTATTAATTAGAAAAAATATAACCAATTTATTTTTTAAATTATAACATTGTCCTAGGCAAACCAAATGCTTAATAATGGAAAGGCCTGGTTACAAAACCGTTTTAATTTTTTTAAGGTCATGTGAAAATTAGACACAATTTAATTATGAAAAAACAAATAGAGGTATTACGTAATCACAACTTAATCTAAAAAATATTTTTATAAGGTTTTATTTAATTATAATTTAACTTTGACAAATTTGGAATCTTGTGCAGGAGTTTGTTTTGCACGTCCTCAAAAACGGCTATGCCTAATCATTAGTTCAAGATAATAAAATATTAAAAGTATAATGCACCACGACCTTAGTCTTGACTAGAGGGCAATTGTTATGTATTGTCCAAAATAGTTTCACATTACTTGAAAGTCGGGGTCAATGGTAGTTTATATTAACATACATACTATCTAACCCAACAAGACGCCTTTTCTAAAGGTAAAAGTCGTGACTCTAACACCCAAAGCTGACAATACCTCGTAGATGCAATGACGCTGACTTGAGATCGATTGGAACATTGACGTTGTCCATGAGAGCTTGAAGTTTACACTGTGACTTTAGTCTCGATTGTAGACAACTGTTACGGACTAGCCAAGTTAGTCTCACATTACTTAGTATTGAGGCTAATTGTAATTTATATGCAACACCCACACATCTCAATCCAACAGGTCGTCTTTTCTAAAGGACAAAGTTGTGAGGATTTTCACACCAAAATCAAACAATACCTCATAGCCGCAGACTTGAGGTCGATTGGAACATTGATGCCTTTTATGGGAACTCGAAGTCCACATCGTGCCCCTTAGTCTCGACTTGGGGGGGGGGGGGGGGGGGCAACTGTTCAGGGTTTGCTAAAATGGTCTCACATTTCTTGGGAATTGAGGTTAAGGGTATATTATAGACAACACTCATACACCTTAACTCAACAATACATATTTTCTAAAGGACAAAGTCATGAGAGTTCTCACACTTAAAACGGTCAATACCTCGTAGAAGTAATGACAAAGACTTGAGGTAGGCTGAAACATTGGCGTCGTATATAAGAACTTGAAGTTTGCACTGTGCCCCTTAATCTCGATTAGGAGCAATTGTTTCGGACTTACCAAAATAGTCTAACTTTGCTTAAGAATCGACAGTAAGGATAATTTATATACAACACTCATACACTTCGATTCAACGAAACACCTTTTTTAAAAGACAAAACTGTGAGGGTTCTCACACCCAAGAACAAACAATACCTCACAACTGTAGTAACGCGAACTTAAGGACAATCAAAATAAAAACTAATAAAATTAAATGCTATACGTCTACCATATTATATGAATGTCAATATTTTTTATTACTGTTTTTATTATATTTTATTTTAATATCTGCATTAAATTATAGATAATAATTTAACTTATTAATATATATTAATGGTTTTTATTTTTCATATTTAAATATATTATTATAAATTAAAATTTAAATATATTTTATATAATTAGATTATATAAATATTAAGTTAAATATAAAATAAATTTAAACTATTTTTGAGAATTATAAAAATAAGGTAAAAACAGCTTATAAATAATGACATAAGTTCAAATAATTGAATCTAAATAAATATTCAGTCTCATCAATCTTTTAGTTTGTTAATTTTTCTAACTTAAATAAGATTATTTAATTAAATATTTTTAATTTAAATAAATTTTTGAGTAAGTTAACCTATCAACTAGACTTTTAAAAATGTTATTTTCAAGTGTAAAAGTAAATTCACAACATACTAAAAGTTTGATATCAGAGTAGACTCAGGATTAACAAATGTCAACCATATTGTTACCCAAAATGCTATTTCCTCACAATATTAAATCATTAAAATAATAGTATTTTGGCAAAATATTTTTCTTGGTCTCTTAACTATATCTCAGGGTTCATTTTGGTCTCTTAATTTTAAAAAGTTTCATATTGGTCCTTAACTCTTCAAACGTTCCATATTAGTCCTTTTTGACCTATTAGCGACGGAAAAAAATCAAAAAACCGTCGCTAAATCCGCCGCTAATAAGTAAAAAAGGACTAATATGAAACATTTGAAGAGTTAAGAGACTAATATGAAACTTTTTAAAGTTAAGGGACCAAAATGAACCCCGAAGTATAGTTAAGGGACAAAAATGATATTTTACCTAGTATTTTTTATAACAATTACATTAAATATAAATTAATAAATTAAAATTTCTTTATATGTGAGAGCAATAGTTTTCAAAAAAAAAAGAAAAAAAGAAAACGGTGGGCTATCTTATCTAAAGGTATCTTCCACTGAAAACAATACTGTGTACTATCAGATGTGGTATCCACAAAAACAACTTTTTCTCACCATGCCTTACGCAATTGCATTTTTATGTTGGATTTACAAGAACTCCAATACGAAATAAGTGGGAAAATGGGACCACAAAAATCTAGATTTGTGCTACATCATCAATAATGAAGTTACAAAATAAAAAATGGTGGAAAACAACAAAATGAAAAAAAAATACTTATAGATTATTTGCTAAAAAATTTCTATAATCATACATGTAAAATATTGTACTGCAAACTCTGTGAAGCAGTACAAGAGTGAAAGGGTAGAAGAAGTATAAGTAAATACTACTACAACATTTTTGTTAGGCACGTTTGGTTTGGGTGGTTTTTAGGTAGAAAGATGAAGTTAGGTATAACATCGACGTCAATATATAAAATAGCTTTAAAAACATCATGCTTCAATTTTCCGCAAGTTAGTTGAAAGTATGGTTTAGTTAGTTAACCAAAACCAGAACAAGGCTAACAACTCGGTCCCACTCAATCATCATGTGTCATTTTTATAAACTAGCTAATAGTAGCATTTATGTTAAAAGCTTTTTCTCTATATTTGAACTAATTTAAGTTGTGTGATGATGATTCACAAAAGTTATAAATATAGTTTATGATATCTTTTTTAATATTTAAAAAAAAATAGAAGTGTGTCTTAAAAGTTAAAATTATTGGCGAAAATTGACAATAATGATCGATGTTCGGTGGGAAGTCCAGCGGCGCTGAAACTGTCGGGCAACCGTTCGACAAATTAATTGGATGTTTAGCTGCAAAGGTCAACAATACCAAAGCCACGTGGCAGTGGTTTGAGAAGTCAATTAAAAGTTGACGACTGTGGTACACAGAGGTTGCGACAAGTCCGACTAATGGGGGCGACAAACATTGGTGAAGTACTGCCATTAGTTCGCCCTGAACAGTGTTGGTTGATCGGTGTCGCATTTTTCGGCAATCGGGCTACAATGGTGGTCCGAACGTGTCTTGGATTGGACCAGTTAAGTAATATGTCGTCTTTTTAGTACGTTTTGAATATTTGACCCATTAGGGTCTCAAATTATTATAAATATGGTTATCTATCACTTTTGTTAATAAAAGAATAATACAAAGGGAATAAGTGATACTCCTAATTAGAGAGACAAAGGTTGAAATCTCTGGTAATATATGTCACACCCTAATTTTTGACTTAATATCTCACCTCTCTGTGTGTTTTGTGTGTTATTTGGCTTTATAATTTCGTATTCATGTTTATTGCGACTAACAAGTTTGTGCAGGTATGACAATTTGATAATACTATTTCTCTCAAATTTAAGCATCTCAGGCCACCTCTGGATCATTTCCAAAGGGCGCACTGTCTTTATCAAGAGAATTCCACAAAGTCACAAAGCACTATTTCTAAAAAGAGAAGAATTGTTTATACTTTGGATTTTATGATCTTCTAGGACATCGCAGTGATATTTTGACGTATTACTGAATTTCTCAAGATTCGCCCAGACGATTTTATTAAATTATCCAGAGACATGAAGTGAACGTTTGATTTCGCTTGTTTAAGTTCTTATTCGAGACATTTTTGGAACACATGACATTTTACTCGTTAGTCGAATATGGTTTGCATTTTATTTACAAGATACAAACTACAAGAGTTACTATTTTTGGACTTATTCAGTTACATCAAATGTTTCTAAGCTATTTCCTAAAATACTATCCTAAAGTCTAAAGTGTCTTCAAGATTGTTTTCCATCTTTGTCATCTTCTAAACCTGCAAAATATGGCCAAAATAGTTAGTAATCTGCAAGAATTTCAAAGGAAGGATTTTATCGTTTTTTTGACCCTCAGAAAGGTATCATCATCGGGGCAAAGACGGAAGGGTAACATTTGGGATGTCACCAGCTCCCGGTAAATGTGGACAGAACCGATGGCAACGATTCCAAACCGGTTCAGACTGAGTCATCGTCACCCGATGTTTTTCTACAACATCAAGCAAAAAGAAATCAAGGCAATGTTTGTTCATTTTTAATTAAAAGTAATTTTGGCAACCAAGAAGAAAAAGAAGTGACACATTTTTCCAGCCCACAAGTCAAGTTTTTCTATAAAAAACCCAGCAAAAGCCCAAAACCAGAAGATTGAAAATATTGCAAAGTCCCAAGATCCAAAAATCTCAAATGGACAGTATACACGTCAACAGCAATAATCCCAATTGAAACGGTATCCAACAGCAGCAAAATACAAAGTGGAATATTCCCAAAAATAAACAAATCCAAATCTGGGAGTCCATCAGCATCGATATCAAGAAGATTTGAAATATTCACCATCATTAAAACAAAACGGATCCAAAAACAAAGATTGAGGAAGTGTTTGTTATAGTGTCTCACTTTAAAGAAGTGGAGCGTATTGAAGTTACTTATGACAGTAGAAGACCAGTTGTAACTCCTTTGGTGATCAATATGCCTGGACCCACCCCCTACACTTCTAGTAAGGCAGTCCCTTACAGATATAACGCCATGATGATGGAAAATGGAAAGGAGGTGCCTTTACCTACTTTGCCTTCAGTTGTAAATATCGCGTAAATTAACAGAGTTACAAGAAGCGGTCGATTTTATCCTTCGGTACCCTCAAAAGATAAGGGGATCTCATCTGAGCAACCAATTTCAAAGGGGCCAATGGTAGAGTAATCTGGTGGGTCTGACTTGTCCAAACCAGACGAATTTCTGAAGCTAATCAAGAGAAGTGAATACAAGGTTATAGATCAGCTGTTACAAACTCCATCTAAATTTTTTGTGTTACAGTTACTCATGAGTTCTGAAGCCCATAGAGAAGTGCTTCAGAAGGTATTGGAGCAAGCATACGTTGAACAAGACATAACTATGGAACAATTTGATAGCATTGTCGGTAATATTACTGATCGCGACTTTCTATGTCTAATACAACTAACTGCAAGTGCACAGTCTATCGCGTAGTAATAAAAGATATCGATCCCACAGGGACTCGTAATCAAACTAGCGTTCTCGGGAGTTACTATGTTTAGCTAGGTAGAATATGTTTTAAGGGAATAAGATTGTCACTAAAGGGGAAACTAAGATTACTATTTAGATTTTAATTAATTGAATCGATACGTAGTAATTATGTTCTTCAGGGATTTGATAAGTTACTGGTGTATGAAATAGTTTTCACAGTTTATTTAAGCAGAAAATGGAGATTTGAAGACTCTCGTCTCACAATGGTTATTGACGCTAATCATAATCCTAAGGGCCTAACGTACACTTTCGTGTTCCGTTCGGGGTTAAAATTACTTTTTGGAAATCTCTAAGTTCTAATTCGTTTTAAAGTGCTTTCGCTGTTATTAAAACAAATGCCTAGTGTTTACTATCTGACCTTACCGCAACTTTCGCTTGTTGGTTCGTATCTTAATTAATTTCCCACTTTCGTGGCAAAACTACTTTAAAATAAGTTCTCGCTTTCGCGACGAAGTTTATTTCGTAAATCAATTTTTAAACACTTAGACCATAAGTTATTTTTGTGAAAAGAAAGTTTTCAAACAAGAGTTATCAAATCCCATTCGAATTATTACTACATATCGATTACCTAAGTTTAGCTAGACATGGAATTTGGAAAAGCAAAACATAAATAATAATAATAAATAATAAATTGCATTATGATAAAATAGAAGTCGATCAAAATGAAAACCTGTAAATAATGCCAATTGGCCTTTGGGCAGATCCTCCATAGAAGTTGGCAGGATTCTGTCTTTAGTTCCAATTCGATCGTACAGTGCAGTAACAATTACAGAAGAGCGGAAATGGGAATGAGTAGAATGGAAAGGGAAATAAAGGATAGGGATACAAATGAAACTGGAGAAATGGATACAAATAATAAAAAGCTGGAAATTAAATTTGGCAGCACTTTGTGGTATGAATGCAGCTCTCTTTTTGAAGTCCCCTGCTTCCCTTTTTATAGAGGTGGAATTCCAACGGTTACCTCTGAGGATGATGGACCTTGAGGCAGATAATTTAGGGAGTAGTGGACCATTTAATGGGAATTGGAACTGCTCTTTTGACGTGTAATCTGAGTGGGGCGTTTTTTCCTGCATGACGGTCGTCACAAGGTGTGACGGTCGTCACCCATGTGACGGTCGTCATGCATCTGTGACGGTCGTCACATCAGCAAAAACTGTCTGCTGCGCTTTTCATTGTGTTTTCACTCCTTTTTCGTCCATATTTCATCTGGGATTGCTTCTTTTCTTCATGTTGCCTTGTTTAGACGTGATCGTTGAATACCTGCAAAAACATCAGACAAATACATGGAAATAACCCGAAATCGGATCGAAAACGGTTAGACTTTAGTTGAATTATGCATGAAAATATCTATATGATTTCGTGTTATCAAACTCCCCTAAGCTTGAATCTTTGCTTGTCCTCAAGTAAAACGTGAAAAAGTCGGCAAGCACGAGGCTGCTTCTTCGTTCGCAGAGTTTGGAAAAACCGGGATTCTTGGTAGGAACAAGACGAGTATCGCGACGACACTGAACTACAAGTCTCCGGAGGTCTCCCTTTTATTGCAAATCGGTCTCAGTCATGCTACCGTATCTTGGTGTCAAGGTTCTTGCGGCAAGTTCACCCTGTTTGTTCTAGCGCAATTACATTAAGCCCGTTGTCCGCACACTCTCATGGCAAGTCGACCTGTTAGTGAATATGATCTCGTTTTTGCTCTTGATCTTCTTTATTGATCATAATTTGGTGTCATTGATTTTTCAATGAGTTTTTCGTGCCGTTGGGCTAAATGCTCGGGTGAGGAGCACCTAACTTAGAAGGAAACGAATCTTATATTCTTGGGCTTTTTAGCTCTCTTTTCATGATTTTTCATCTTTTTGGAGATCATACACTTATTTAAATCGGTCGCTCGCTTAGAAGTGTTTTTAGGATGGTGCTGACTGCTAGTATAAACTACTTGGGGTTGAGTTTGCGTAGCCACTTGAGACTTTGGTACACGTAGGTGGTGAAACCGACTCGCATAAACTAGAGATCTAAGGTGTCTGGACGATACTAGTTTTGTTAGAACTGTCGTTTCCTTGGAGTTTCAAAACTCGGTTAGAACTCAGGTGCATTCTCGTGATGCTTTTGCTTTTGAGGAACAAATGAAAGTTTTTGTTTACGTTGAATAATGTGGGGATAGTTTGCGTAACATGAAAAATATATAGACGCGCTTTATTTGCTAGAAATAGAAAGTGTAAAATAGAACTTACTAAAATTCAAAAGTGCAGTGAAATGGAAATACAGTAAATAAGGGAAGTTCTGAATACAGTGGGAATAAGGCTCCGCTCCCACACTATCTCGATCAGTGTCCTCACTGATTCTTGAAGCATGCGAGAGGGAGATACAACTGAAAATGAAAATACAAAATACTGACATATAGTAAACAATAAAGGAAAAAAATAAAAATCTAGTCCCGGGGCCTGTCACGTCCACGCTGGCGTCCTCTGACTCTAGCAAGGGCTACTCTATCCTCATAGCTCATGGCTCCGGTGTGGTAGACCGTGTCTCGGAGTCCTTCGACCTGCAGGGTCAGATTCGCTAGACTCTCAGTGATCGTAGCTTGGCCGGTGTGAAGTTGTTGCATTTGAGTCCGGTGCCAAGCTTCGAACTGGTCAGCTCGCTGGTTCTGCTGCTGCAGCATCATGAGTATTTGTGCCTGCTGGTCTAGGGAGCGACAGATGTCCTCTTCGGTGTAGTCGGGCACGGGATGGTGACGGCGGCGGCGAGAAGATGTACCTACTGGAGGAGGAGGTTGCGATGCCTCTGGCTGCTCGGACCTGTCCAACTCAGCTTGGATTTCATCTTCGGAATCATGAGTGGGATCCTGAGTAGGAACAGCGGCAGCAGGAGGGGCAGTGAGGTCGAACAACCAGTTGGTACGGCCCTCTGGATGGATGCGGGTGCGGGACGGAAGGATGATGCTTCTGACGGTCTTGCCACGCACAACCAGATGATATTTCCCGTCAGCTCGGGAGCGGATGATATGGGAGGCCCTGCAGTGGTCGGTGTCAAGGAACATCGAGGGGATGGACTGGAGGTGCTGGAGGCGGTCGCCAAGGTTCAGCCCAAGTGCAATCGCCGTGACAATCCCGCCAAAGTAGAATGGCTTCGAGCCACGGTTGCAGTTGGCCTGAATGTGGGCCAGCAGGAACGGGGCGGCGTTGACCGGTTCATTGTTGAAGACGCAATGCAGAAAGAAGAGCTCCTTGGAGTTCACTTTGTGGTTGCTGTCTCTGGCGAAGATGGTGTTGCTCAACACCCTGTGAAAGTATCTGATGGCGGGGTTATGGATGTGAGTGGCGTGTAGGGAGTCCCAACCATCGGCATTTAGGCCGGTCAACTGATACCACAGCGCGAAGGCTTCGTGCTGGAACTGATCAGTGATGCGGCAATGAGCGTTGTCGCCATGGGGTAACTGTAGGATGCCGGCAATCTGGTTCTGGTGCATCTGATAGTTAACGCCAAACATCCGGAAACAAGCGGCGCCTGAGTGCTGGTTGAGTTCGCCGCTGCTGGTGATGTAGGAGAACGAACTCAGGAACTCAAGGGTGAGCTGTTCGTAGGTCGGCTGGGGGTTGGAGCAGAGGTTCCAGATGCCTGCTCGTTGAAGCATCCAGGTTACACCTTCGAGGAGTCCGAGCTCCGTAAGTGATGGAAGGTGCGGGTAGTGAGTTAGCTGGAGAGACCTCTGATGAAATGCATTGTACTGTGCTCGTTGTCTCTCGCCTAACTCGCCCTCAGGGAAGGAAATGTTGTTGATATCTGCGTTTCCGGCCATTGTTGAAGATGGAGAGGTTTCGGAGGTTTTGGGGTTTTCGGCAGAGATGGAAATGCGACAGAACGGTGGTTTGGCGGTTGAATTTGGAGTTGAGGTTTATAGTTTAAATGGAGAGGACGAAAATCGTATTGGGGTATGAATGTTGGAAGTTTGAAAGTGATAATGGGAGGAGTGGAAGGGTACACGACCTCTGTTATATCAAATTGCAGTTCTGGGCTGCGTGACGGTCGTCACAAGGGTGTGACGGTCGTCACCCGTGTGACGCTCGTCATGGGGCTGTGACGGTCGTCACAGCAGCAAAATCTGCAGAACGCAGAATTTTGCTCTGAGGGCGTATTCGGGGTGATTTTAAAGCGTAGTATTGCTACGGTGATGTAATATAACAACCAACAATCAATAAATAATGCGAAAATAGAATAATTGAACAAAACTAGAATTGAAATAACATAAAATGGAAACAATTGTATGTAGTACATAATGAAACGAACAATGTGAAAATTCCAAACGAGTAAATTAAACTAAACTAGACTAGACTAAACTGAAACTACTGCTATGAGCTAATGACTAATCTTTTCGTGCCTTCAACTCATCGAATTTCTGGGAATAGTGGTCGAGTTGGTCGCAGACTAGATCCATGAAGCCTACCAGGTCACTGTGCATGCCTGCGATATCAGCTTTTACATTAGTCAGAGCTTTATCAACGTCGTCCAATCTGAGTAACACGGTATCCATTTTGTCGGTTGTTTCCTCAGGGATAGGCTCAGGATAAGTATTGTAGTGTGGAGGAGTCATAGGATCTACTTCAGTTTCAGAGGCGGCATCCTCAAAGTACATGTAGTCTTGCGCCTCAGAGATGTGGTCACTGTCATACATATAGTCCTGGGGTGTTGACTGTGGTGAAGGAGGTCCCATAGGCTCATCCAATTCATAGAGCCAGTTATCCTTGTTGTGGATGATTGTCATCAAATGATCAGGCAGTGTGAATAGTTGTACTGGTTTTTCGTTAATAAGGTACTCATACGATCCAGGTCCCATATTCCCTAAGATGCGCCTGTTAAAGCAGAATTGTATGTTCATGGGTCTGATGTTACCAAAACGAGTGCTGGCATTTAGATGGAATCTAAGGCCAAGCTCGTGGGCAATCATTGTTACTAGTCCTCCTATAAGGATAGGTGTCTGAGGTTCCAGCGTGAGGCGTTTGAAGGATCTCATCATGAAAGGCATTGCATTTACTGTCCGTCCCTGAGAAGCACAGAACATGATGAATAACTCTTCCTTAGACACTGTGGTAATATTTTCTTCCTTTCTAAACAAGGTGTGAGCTAGTGTCTTATGGAAGTATCTAAAGGTTGGGTTATGAATGTCATCATTGTACATTCTGTCTGGTTCAGGGTGATAGTTGCCTGTGATTCTACCCCAGAAGTGCTCGAGTTGCAAATCAATATCGTCATCTTCTGCACTGATGAACACATGCGGTCCGCTAGGGAATCCTAGGAGGTTAGCTAGTGACATCCGGCTATGAGTTTGGTCCATTCCAAACAATCTGAAGGTAATCAATTCTGTGCTGGATCCAAAACCATAGTTGGGTGTATATCTGAAGGAACTAAGGAATTCATAGGTAAGATCTTTGTAGGTAGCGAAGCGTGTTTTCAGAGCAGTGTTCTCCCAACCCAGTTGATTGAACAGGTATTGAATGCTATCTGTGATCCCTAGTTTATCCATAGTAGCCTTATCATAATACAGCGTTAAGGCGAATTCTCTTTCGGTCAGTGCTGCAAATCTTGCCTTCTGAGCGAGTCCTTTGAAGTGAACCTTTGTGAAATCGTACTCGGCCATATTCGCAGGTAATTCGGAGAAAACAGAAGAAATGTTTTGAAGGCTTTAAAAATCCTGAAAAGTTTAAAACAAGAAATTGAAGTCAGGATTTTTAGAAACGAAAAGTGGCAGAAACAAAAAACAAAAGGGAAAAAAAATAAAATAAGAATAAAAGTGCGAAAATGAACGAAAGTAGAAAGTAGTAGTAATTTAAGGATTTTTGTTGGATTTTTCAAAGTAGAATTTTAAAGAAAAATGAAATGCAATGGCGAGGGAAATTTGGGTTGCCTCCCAATAAGCGCTGTTTTTAACGTCTAAAGCCTGACGATAGCTTGGTGAGAAGCTATTCTTGTGTTTGAGCCGGAAGCTCAAGCATTGTTATATTGCTGACTTGAGGACTGTTGTCGTTCTTATTGTAATGTTTTAGACGTTGCCCGTTTACGATAAACGGTGCATTCGTCTTATTGGTAATTTCGACAGCTCCACTCTGAAGTACTTTAGTCACTTCATAGGGTCCAGACCACCTAGATTTTAGTTTTCCTGGGAAGAGTTTTAATCGTGAGTTGAAGAGCAATACGATGTCTCCCACACTGAATTGTTTCCTGATTGAACGTTTATCATGCCACTTTTTAGTTCGTTCTTTGTAGATACGGGCATTTTCGTAAGCGTCTAATCGAAGTTCTTCCAACTCGTGTAAGTTCAAGATTCGCTTTTCTCCTGCCTCTGTGTAGTTGAAGTTGAGTGTCTTAATGGCCCAGAAGGCCTTATGCTCTAACTCTACAGGGAGATGGCAGGATTTACCGTAAACTAATTTATAGGGGGTAGTACCTATCGGTGTCTTAAATGCGGTCCTATAAGCCCATAAAGCTTCTTGTAGCTTTGATGACCAATCTTTTCTCGAGGTAGCGACAGTCTTTTCCAAGATCTGTTTTATTTCTCTGTTTGAGATCTCTACTTGTCCGCTAGTTTGCGGATGATAAGGTGTAGCTACTCGGTGCCTAACTCCATATCTAGAAAGAAGTTTATCGAGTATTCGTGATATGAAGTGAGATCCTCCGTCACTAATGACGAGTCTGGGTACACCGAATCTAGGAAAGATTGTGTTCTTGAAGAGTTTGATTACTACTCGTGCGTCATTTGTTGGAGCAGCTATGGCTTCTCCCCATTTAGACACGTAATCGACAGCGACGGGTATATAGTTATTACCAAAAGAAGGAGGGAAAGGTCCCATGAAATCTATTCCCCAGACGTCGAAGATTTCTACCTCTAAGATTCCTTTCTGAGGCATTTCATCGCGTCGTGAGATGTTGCCAGTTCGTTGGCATCTATCGCACTTTTGCACAGCGATGTGAATGTCTTTCCAAATATTAGGCCAGAATAGGCCGGCTTGGAGAATCTTAGCACACGTCTTGGATGTACTAGCATGACCACCATATGGTGCTGAGTGGCATTGGGAAATAATATTTTCTATTTCTTCCTCCGGGACACAGCGACGATATATGTTGTTGGCCCCTCTCTTGAAGAGTAGGGGTTCGTCCCAATAATAGTGTTTCAGATCATGGAAGAATTTCTTCTTTTGCTGATAAGTACGATCTGGTGGAAGCACGCCTGCGGCGAGGTAATTAACGATGTCAGCATACCAAGGTAATATGACTTGGGCATAGACGGCTTCTACGGCTTTTTCGAATTCTGGATCTTCCGAGATTGCATTGGGTGTGTCACTTTCTAATTTGGCTATCAGACGTTCGTACGGGAAATCGTCATTTTTCGGTACTGGTTCGTGTCTGACGCCTTCTATTCGGGATAAGTGATCCGCAACAACGTTCTCGGTTCCTTTCTTATCTTTGATTTCTAAGTCAAACTCTTGTAATAACAGGATCCATCTCAATAGTCTTGGTTTGGCATCCTTTTTGCTTATTAGGTACCTTATGGCAGCGTGGTCTGTGTATATTATAATTTTTGCTCCTACTAAGTAAGAACAGAATTTGTCAAGCGCAAATATAACTGCTAGAAGTTCCTTTTCTGTGGTAGCGTAGTTCATTTGGGCAGGATCTAAGGTTCTACTGGCATAGTAGATAGCATGGAGTTTCTTGTCCTTCCTTTGTCCTAGAACTGCGCCTACAGCGTAATCACTCGCGTCGCACATGATTTCAAACGGTAGTCTCCAATCTGGTGGTTGCATGATTGGCGCGGTGATAAGGGCTGATTTCAATGTTTCGAATGCTTTTAAATAGTCGTCGTCGAAGACGAACTCAACATCTTTCATTAACAGGCCGGTCAAAGGTTTTGTGATTTTCGAGAAATCTTTTATAAATCTTCTGTAGAAACCGGCATGTCCTAGAAAACTCCGTATTTCTCGTACGGATTTTGGAGGTTGGAGATCTTTTATAATCTCTATTTTAGCTTTGTCTACCTCAATCTCTCTATCTGATATGACATGTCTTAGAACTATTCCTTGTCGGACCATAAAATGGCATTTCTCCCAATTTAGGACGAGGTTTACTTTTACGCAACGTTCTAGTACCATTTCTAAGTTTTGTAAGCATCCTTCGAAACTCTGTCCACATACCGAGAAATCGTCCATAAACACTTCCATAATGTCGTCTATGAAATCTGCGAAGATTGCCATCATGCATCTTTGGAAGGTTGCTGGAGCGTTACAGAGTCCGAACGACATTCGGCGGTAGGCAAAAGTACTGTAAGGACAGGTGAATGTAGTCTTTTCTTGGTCATCAAGATGGATGGGAATTTGGAAGAATCCTGAGTAACCATCTAGATAGCAGAAATATGAATGTTTGGCTAATCTTTCCAACATTTGGTCTATGAAGGGTAGCGGGAAGTGATCTTTGCGCGTAGCCTTGTTAAGCTTCCTATAATCAATACATATCCTACTTCCAGTCACGACTCTTTTTGTTATCGATTCGCCTTTTTCGTTTTTAACTACTGTGACTCCTCCTTTCTTCGGTACGACATGAACTGGGCTAACCCATTCACTATCGGAGATCGGATAGATGATTCCTGCATCTAGTAATTTCTTTACTTCATCTCTGACTACAGTGCTCAGGATGGGGTTTAGTCTTCTCTGATGCTCTCGAGAAGTTTTAGAGTCTTCCTCTATTGTAATTCGATGCATACAGATCGAAGGGCTTATACCTTTTAAATCGCTTATGTTATAGCCTAACGCGGTGGGGTACTTCTTTAGGACTTCTAATAACTTTTCGGTTTCTGGTTGTCCTAAGTCGGCGTTGACTATCACTGGTCTTTTTAGTTCATCGTCTAGAAATTCATATCTAAGGTTTTTGGGTAGAGTTTTAAGCTCTAAAGATGGGTTCTTCGGACCTGGCATATGGTTTGGTGTCAGTGCTAAGCTTTCGCTTAGGCTGTCGTCTTTATATGGTTTACGCCAATTATCGTCTTCAGAAATGTCGGGTATTTGAATCTTTATTATTTCTGAATACGTGGTCTCCTCATTTTCAAGTTCTCTTATGCATTCGTCAATTTCGTCTACTAAATAGCAGGTATCGTCTATTGCTGGTGCTTGTAAGAACTTAGTGAGAATGAACTCTATCTTTTCTTCTCCTACTTCGAATGTTAGCCTTCCTTTCTTCACGTCTATAATCGCTCCGGCTGTAGCTAGGAATGGTCTTCCTAAGATAATTGGGGTTACAGTGTCCTCCTTGATGTCCATGATTATGAAGTCGGTTGGGATGTAGAATTGTCCTATGCGTACTGGAACGTTCTCCAGTATTCCGACGGGGTATTTTACTGATCTGTCAGCTAATTGTACGGACATTTTGGTTGGCCTAAGGTCTCCCATATTCAGCTTTTTGCATATAGATAAGGGCATAACACTGATACTGGCTCCTAAATCGCATAGAGCTTTGTCTATTACGAACTTTCCTATGACGCAGGGTATGGAGAAACTACCTGGGTCTTTTAATTTAGGAGGCATGCGGTTTTGAATAATAGTGCTACACTCTGCAGTGAGTGTAACTGTTTCGTTATCCTCGATCTTTCTCTTATTTGCCAGGATCTCTTTGAGAAATTTGGCGTATGACGGCATTTGAGTTATCGCTTCTGTAAAAGGAATAGTAATATTCAACTGTTTAAGGAGCTCTACAAATTTCTTAAACTGTCCTGAAGTTTTAGAGTTTATTAGTCTTTGCGGATAAGGGATAGGTGGTTTATATGGCGCTGGAGGTGCTTGAGTTTTTTCACTTGCGGTATCCTCCTTCTCGTTGTCTTCCTTCTTCTCTAACTCAGATTCCTTTTCTTCTTGTTCAGTTGGTTTCTGTTGCATGGCTGCGTTTTCGGTCCTCGGATCGATCGGTTCGTCCAATTCTTTTCCACTTCTTAGTATCACAGCATTTGCTTGGCCTTTGAGATTCTGTTCGGGTTGTCTAGGAAATGTGCCAGCAGGTGCGGCAGCAGATGCTTGCTGTTGAGCCACTTGTGATATCTGAGTTTCTAACATCTTGTTGTGGGTGGCTAAAGCGTATACTTTTCCTGTCAACTGTTTAATTTGCTCGCTAGTGTGTATGTTTTGATTCAGGAACTCTTTGTTCATCTGAGCTTGAGTAGCTATGAACTTTTCCATCATCATTTCGAGGTTTGATTTCCTAGGTGCATTCTGAGCAGCTGGTTTTTGATATCCTTGCGGAGCAGTAGGCATTTGCAATGCATTTTCGCTTTTGTAAGAAAAGTTTGGATGATTTCGCCAACCTGGGTTGTAGGTATTTGCGTAGGGATTTCCTTGAGCATAATTTACCTGGTCTGGTGGGATTCCGGCTAGCAATGGGCATTCGGGTGCTTATGAGTGGTGCTTCCGCATAACTCGCAATTTGGAGTTACTGCAGCGACAGTTGCAGTGGGGTTAACGGTCAGACTATCGATCTTTTGTGCTAGAGCATCTACTTTAGCATTGAACTTTTCAAGGCTGCTGATTTCGTACATCCCACCTTTCGCTGAGGTTTTCTCATTTGGAGTGCGTTCACCTCCCCATTGGCAATGGTTTTGTGACATGTTTTCTATTAACTGATAGGCTTCATCATATGGCTTATCCATAAGTGCACCGCCCGCGGCAGCGTCTATTGTCAATCTAGTATTGTATAGAAGCCCATTATAGAAAGTATGGATTGTCACCCAGTCTTCTAGACCGTGGTGAGGACATGTTCTCATCATATCTTTGAATCGTTCCCATGCTTCGTAGAGAGATTCAGTATCTTTCTGATGAAATCCGTTGATTTGAGCTCTAAGCATAGCAGTTTTGCTTGGTGGAAAATATCTCGCTAAGAAGACGTTCTTCAATTGCTCCCACGTCGTAACGGAGTTGGATGGTAACGATTGTAACCATGTCCACGCTCTGTCTCTAAGAGAGAATGGGAAAAGACGAAGTCTTATCGCGTCTGGAGTTACTCCATTTGCTTTCACTGTGTCTGCGTATTGTACAAACTTCGTTAGATGTTCGTTCGGATCCTCAGTTGCGTTTCCTGAGAATTGGTTTTGTTGTACAGCCGACAGCAATGATGGTTTCAGCTCAAAATCATTTCGGGTAATAGCTGGGGCAGCAATGCTACTTCTAGGCTCCATCTGAGATGGTGTAGCGTATGCCTTCAGCGGTTTGTTCGGAGGTCCTTCAGCCATCGTTGGTTCTTCTTCGGATTTGGGAATGGGAGTGAGAGGATCGGGAATGTTATGTTTGAGTTGGTACTCAATGATTCGGCTTCTTAGATGTAAGAAGCACTCTAGTTCTGCGACTGAAGGTTTCAAGATATCGCTTTGTGGGCGATCACTTGGCATACAATCGACAGCACTAGTAAAGGAAAAATGAAAATTGTTTACCTAGTCTATACGGCGTAACAGAAGGTTACACTATTGACTAAACGGGTCCCCGGCAATGGCGCCAAAAACTTGATCGCAACTTTCTATGTCTAATACAACTAACTGCAAGTGCACAGTCTATCGCGTAGTAATAAAAGATATCGATCCCACAGGGACTCGTAATCAAACTAGCATTCTCGGGAGTTACTATGTTTAGCTAGGTAGAATATGTTTTAAGGGAATAAGATTGTCACTAAAGGGGAAACTAAGATTACTATTTAGATTTTAATTAATTGAATCGATACGTAGTAATTATGTTCTTCAGGGATTTGATAAGTTACTGGTGTATGAAATAGTTTTCACAGTTTATTTAAGCAGAAAATGGAGATTTGAAGACTCTCGTCTCACAATGGTTATTGACGCTAATCATAATCCTAAGGGCCTAACGTACACTTTCATGTTCCGTTCGGGGTTAAAATTACTTTTTGGAAATCTCTAAGTTCTAATTCGTTTTAAAGTGCTTTCGCTGTTATTAAAACAAATGCCTAGTGTTTACTATCTGACCTTACCGCAACTTTCGCTTGTTGGTTCGTATCTTAATTAATTTCCCACTTTCGTGGCAAAACTACTTTAAAATAAGTTCTCGCTTTCGCGACGAAGTTTATTTCGTAAATCAATTTTTAAACACTTAGACCATAAGTTATTTTTGTGAAAAGAAAGTTTTCAAACAAGAGTTATCAAATCCCATTCGAATTATTACTACATATCGATTACCTAAGTTTAGCTAGACATGGAATTTGGAAAAGCAAAACATAAATAATAATAATAAATAATAAATTGCATTATGATAAAATAAAAGTCGATCAAAATGAAAACCTGTAAATAATGCCAATTGGCCTTTGGGCAGATCCTCCATAGAAGTTGGCAGGATTCTGTCTTTAGTTCCAATTCGATCGTACAGTGCAGTAACAATTACAGAAGAGCGGAAATGGGAATGAGTAGAATGGAAAGGGAAATAAAGGAAAGGGATACAAATGAAACTGGAGAAATGGATACAAATAATAAAAAGCTGGAAATTAAATTTGGCAGCACTTCGTGGTATGAATGCAGCTCTCTTTTTGAAGTCCTCTGCTTCCCTTTTTATAGAGGTGGAATTCCAACGGTTACCTCTGAGGATGATGGACCTTGAGGCAGATAATTTAGGGAGTAGTGGACCATTTAATGGGAATTGGAACTGCTCTTTTGACGTGTAATCTGAGTGGGGCGTTTTTGCCTGCATGACGGTCGTCACAAGGTGTGACGGTCGTCACCCGTGTGACGGTCGTCATGCATCTGTGACGGTCATCACATCAGCAAAAACTATCTACTGCGCTTTTCATTGTGTTTTCACTCCTTTTTCGTCCATATTTCATCTGGGATTGCTTCTTTTCTTCATGTTGCCTTGTTTAGACGTGATCGTTGAATACCTGCAAAAACATCAGACAAATACATGGAAATAACCCGAAATCGGATCGAAAACGGTTAGACTTTAGTTGAATTATGCATGAAAATATCTATATGATTTCGTGTTATCAATTACTTCTTGCAATAATCTCGGATTTAATAAGGAAGATCTTCTGGAAGATGGAAGGAAGCATAATATGGTGTTGCATATCTCGGTGAATTGTGGAAATGATACCTTGTCTAGTGTGTTGGTTGACACTGGGTCCTCTTTGAATGCGATGCCCAGGACTACTCTGTCAAAGCTGTCGTATTAGGGACCGCCGATGAGGCCAAGCTATGTCATTGTCAAAGCTTTTGACGGATCCAGAAAGACGGTAATTGGTGAAGTGAATCTACCAATGATTATTGGTTTTCAAATCTTTATGATCACATTTCAGGTCATGGACATTCGTGCCGCCTATAGTTGTTTGTTAGGGAGGCCGTGGATACATGAGGCTGGAGCAGTTACTTCTACTCTGCACCAGAAGTTGAAGTATACTTTTGAAGGAAAAGCGGTTACAGTTTGTGGAGAACGAGCTTTAGTGGTGAGCCACTTATCATCATTTTATTATGTTGAAGCTGAAGAGGAAGTTGGGACATAGTTTCAAACCTTATCTATTGTGGACAATGGTGATCAGAAGCCTAGAATACCTATGTCATCCTTTAGAGACGCACAACATGTCATTAATAATGGTTCTCAAGCAGGTTGGGGCAAGATGTTGTTTCTAACAGAGAATAAGAACAAAGAAGGTCTCGACATTACTACTAGTTCTACTCAACAGGTTATCAGAAATCAAGAGTTTCCACCAATCGAAGAAGTATTCCGTAGCGGAGGGACCATCCATCCTCCCCACATCAATGCAGTGTCTGAAGATGAATATGAAGGCTACATATTAGATGGTTCTGCAAACCTCTCCATTCCATTTGAAGATTATGAACCTTACATGGAAGATCCAGGATACGTCTCAAACGACTTTGATTATAGTTTTGGAATCAATGTTGTCGCTGAAGAAGATTCTGATGAGGACGTTCCTGACTTTGTGACTCCGGGAGTTTTGGTCAAGAATTGGAGTATGGTTGAAGTCCCCGCTGTTACTCATATATCAAAGTAAACATTTGTTTTAAGTTTTCTCTCTTCCCAAGGAGAAAATTTGTTGTGTGGGCTTACTCTTTTTAATAATTCCATTTGCTCTACCCAAGGCAAAGGTGATCTTGTGGGGCATGTTCTTCAGATTTTTCTATCATCAATAAAACTTTGCTTTATTTCATTTTCTGTCCTTTAATTTATTATTCTGTTGGAAAATGATAATAATAAGCATCCTGCATACACAAACTTTCCACTTTATAAAAACTGAATAAAAACCATATCGCATGCGCAGATTGTTGCACGAACCACATTTCGGGAATAATGACCCACTACCTTCATCGAACTTCAAATTTCCTGTGTTTGAGGCTGAAGACGAAGAAGGCGATACTCCAGAAGAGATCTCTAGACTGCTTGAGAATGAAGATAAATCTATTCAACCTCATAAGGAGCATGTAGAAGTGATCAATCTGTGTACAGAAGAAATTCGTAAGGAAGTGAAAATTGGAGCTTTGCTCAAGTCTGATATGAAAAAACAGTTGATTGAGTTGCTTAAAGAGTTTGTCGACGTGTTTTCCTGGTCATATCAAGACATGCATGGTCTTAACACTACTATAGTTGAACACCACTTGCCTTTGAAACCAGAATGCCCGCCGGTTAAGCAGAAGCTTCAAAGAACCTGACCTAATATGGCTCTGAAGATCAAGGAAGAAGTACATAAACAGATCGATGCAGGTTTTCTTGTCACTGCCGAGTATCCGTTATGGTTAACCAATATTGTGCCCATTCTAAAGAAGGATGGAAAAGTTCGTATGTGCGTGGACTGCAGAGATTTGAACAAGGCCAGTCCGAAAGACAATTTCCCGCTACCTCACATTGACATATTGGTAGACAATACTGCAAGGTATGAGATCTTATCTTTTATGGATGGATTTTCAGGATACAATTAGATCAGGATGGCTCCCGAGGATAGAGAGAAGACGTCGTTTATTACACCTTGGGGCACCTTCTGTTATAGAGTTATGCCATTTGGATTGAAGAATGCCGCGACAACATATCAGAGGGCTATGACTGCTTTTTTCCATGATATGATGCATAAGGATATCGAAGTGTATGTGGATGATATGATAGCCAAGTCTAAAACTGAGGATGATCATGTTAAACATTTGTTGAAGTTGTTTGGTCGACTAAGAGAATACAAGCTCCGTTTGAACCCCAACAAGTGTACGTTTGGTGTACGATCAGGGAAACTCTTGGGTTTCTCTGTTAGCCAGAAGGGTATTAAAGTGGATCCTGATAAAGTTAAGGCTATTCAAGAAATGCCAGCTCCTATTACAGAGAAACAAGTCAGAGGATTTTTGGGTTGCTTGAACTATATCTCCTGATTCATATCTAATATGTCTGCTACATGTAAACCTATCTTCAAGCTTTTGAGGAAAGAACAAGATTATGTTTGGATTGAAGACTGTCAGAAGGCTTTTGATAGTATCAAAGAGTATTTGCTTGAGCTTCCTATTCTAATTCCTCCGGTTGAAGGACGACCTCTAATCATGTATTTGACTGTGTTAGAAGACTCGATGGGTTGTGTACTCGGTCAGCAAGATGAAACAGGGAAACAAAAGCATGTTACTTATTATTTGAGCAAGAAGTTCACCGACTGTGAGTCCAGATACACTATGCTTGAGAAGACTTGTTGTGCTTTGGCATGGGCCGCCAGACGTCTGTGACAATATATGTTGAGTCATACTACTTGGTTAGCTTCCAAGATGGATCCTATCAAGTACATTTTTGAGAAGCCTGCATTGACCGGAAGAATTTCCATATGGCAGACGTTGTTATCAGAGTATGATATTGAATACCACACTCAGAAAGCTATTAAAGGGAGTGTTTTGGCCGATCACTTGGCGCATCAACCTATTGAGGACCATCAATTTGCTAATGATGATTTCCCTGAAGAAGATGTGATATATTTGAAAATGAAAAATTGTGAAGAGCCTTTACCAGACGAAGGACCTGAGCCGGGGTCTCAGTGGGGTTTAATTTTTGATGGAGCTGTCAACGCTCATGGAAAAGGAATAGGTGCAATTATTGTGACTCCTCATGGGTCTCATATCCCATTTACTTTCAGATTAACATTCAAGTGTACCAATAATGAAGTCGAGTATGAAGCATGTATAATGGGCCTTGAAGAGACAGTGGATTTAAGAATCAAGAATTTGGATGTATTTGGTGATTCTACTGTGGTAATCTACCAAATCACAGGAGAGTGGGTAACTCGGTAGGATAATTTAATCCTATTATGCAAGAAAACTGTTACCTTTCTTTGATAAAATCGACTTTCACCATATCCCTCGTGATGAGAATAGGATGGCAGATGCGTTGGCAACCCTGGCCTCCATGATTGTGGTAAACTTTTGGAATGATTATCCTCAGATTTATGTAAGACGTTTAGACAGACCTGCCTACATCTTTCCCATCGAAAATGTTGAAGACGCTAAACCTTGGTATCATGATATTGAAGTATTTCTCCGAAAGCAAGAATATCCATTGGGAGCCTCTAACAAAGATAAGAAGACATTGAAAAGGTTAGCTGGCAATATTCTCCTGAGTAATAATGTGTTGTACAAGCGAAACTTTGACATGGTCTTACTAAGATGTGTTGACAAGCGGGAAGCGGACATGTTAATGACGAAAATTCATGAAGGATCTTTTGGCACTCATGCCAACGGACATGCTATGGCTAAGAAACTCCTAGGAGCTGGTTATTATTGGATTACAATGGAATCCAACTGTTACAAGTTTTCTAAGAAATGTCACAAATGTCAGATTTATGCAGACAAGATTCATGTGCCTCCAACTTTACTGAATGTTATCTCGTCTCCTTGACCTTTCTCTATGTGGGGCATTGATATGATTGGTATGATAGAACAAAAAGCATATAATGGACACTGGTTCATCATAGTGGAAAATTGACTATTTCACTAAGTGGGTCGAAGAAGCTTCTTACGCTAATGTGACTAGACATGTGGTTGTTAAGTTTATAAAGAATCATCTCATCTGCAGATATGGTATGCCCAGCAAGATTATTATGGATAATGGTTCCAATTTGAACAATAGAATGATGAAAGAACTGTGCGAAGAATTCAAGATTGAGCATCATAATTCTTCTCCTTATAGACCAAAGATGAATGGGGTCGTTGAAGCTGCCAACAAGAATATTAAGAAGATAGTTCAGAAGATGGTTGTTACGGACAAGGATTGGCATGAGATGCTCCTGTTTTCTCTACATGGGTATCGTACTTCGATATGCACATCAACTGGGGAAACTCCATTTTCACTTGTTTACAGTATGGAAGTTATACTCCCGATAGAAGTTGAGATTCCTTCTATGAGAATTTTGATGGAAGCGAAGCTATCAGAAGCCGAATGGTGCCAAAGCAGATATGATCAACTGAACCTGATTGAATAAAAGAAAATGATGAGTTTATATCAACAAAGAATGAAGAAGGTGTTCGACAAGAAGGTTCGACCCCGTGAATTCAAGGAAGGCGACCTTGTACTTAAGAAGATTAAGTCATTCCTCACTATTACTAGAGGAAAGTGGACTCTGAATTACGATGGTCCGTATGTGGTGAATAAGGTTTTCTCAAGAGGTGCTTTGATGTTAGCAACTATGGACGGAGAAGAAATCACTCGCCCAGTGAATATATACGCCGTCAAGAAATATTTTTCTTAGAACCTAGGAAGTTCAAGTTGACTTAGGGAGAAACGGGTTATTATTCCCATAATGTAATCATTATTATTATTTTCCAACATTGTAATATTGGAGTCATGCCTTTTATTGACTACCATTTAATAAATAAAACCGCTTTTCTTTCAACAATTTCTTTTTACTACTTGTGCGATAATTATTTTATTTCGATAACAAAGTTCTAGAACAAGTTTAAAACATTTTTCAAATTTTGTTGTTTTACTTGATATATGAATAATGAATGGACGTTCATAGATGTTTATTTCATCCCTGGAAATACCGAATTCTGATTCCTGTACAAGAAAAATGAAGTTTGTTCCGAGGAAGTAGATATTTATTTTATCCTGTGTACTCATTCAAGACGAAGTCTGGTATTTGTTCCCCAGAGGGAATTCTAGAGCAAGCTTATATTCTCCAGGCGATGTTTGATGTGTGAAGATTTGATTTGAGTTCCCTTCGCCTGAGATGTTTATTTCATCTATGTCTTTAGCATACGCATAACATATAAGTAGATAGCATAACATGTGCATTTTGTGTTTCTTTGTGTTTGTTTTTCCTGTTGCTTTGGCTGTGTTTGTCCCCATTGACTGAGTGTGTTTTATCCTTTCAAATAGAGTTGTCGACCCTAGGCAGAAAGAGCACAATATTTCTATTGCCCCAAGAAGTTTAATCCTCGTGGAAGACGGTTGTTTTAGTACATTCCAATTGAGTTTATGCTCAATGGTTGAGTCTTGCTTGACAGTTTCTCTTCAGTTATTTCCTGGATTGAAATTCAGTCCCCGACAATCACCTTTGGATATCTCCGAATTCTGAATTTGGATTAGGCGTGCATTTATTTTGTACCTTGCCCCCCAAGAAGGATACTTCTGAAGATCATCATTAAAGACAAATACTTCTCCAACAATATTACAAGACTTTTTTCAACAATTTATACCTAGACTATAAGCGACCTCTTTATTTGAGCAACTCGTTTGGATCAGGCTCTCTATTAAAACGATAAATAGTAGTCTTCTCAAGACAGTTTGTCCATCCTTATCAATATTATCAACTCGTCAATTGGTATCTTTTCGGAAATCCATCAAAGAAATTTTTCGAAGACTCTACGGATACTTCTCTTTATTTGAGAATTCGCACTTCAAGAGTTCCATATGTTTTACAGCTACAACAAGGAGTACTCCCCAGGAACGTATTCCCTAGTGAATCCGTTACACGAGTTTATTTCCATCAAATGGCATCTTTCCCGAGAAGTTTGGTGTAGTTTATTACATTTGATCTATCTCTTTATTTAAGAAGACATATTTTGCAAATCAACCGGCTTACATCTCCTTTGAAGTTCCCGGGTGAAGTTTTAAAATCTCCAGTACATTATGGATTACCGCTGAAGTTGTTTTATCTCCAGTAAAATTCCAATTCCCCTGTGAGATGCTCTCCCGAGTATTCATCATTCAGGAAGAAACTGAGACCCGTTCAATGGCATACAAACCTTGAAGCATGGGTGTCGCGGTGAAATTTGGATACCAAACTATTAATTAGTTTGAATCTTTAATTCATTTGGCAACTGAACTTTGATTTGTCCAAAGGAAGGGATAAAGATCGAAATTCCACAATGCAATGCAAATGCAAGCTAGAGAGTTTTAGGTTCGAGGGTTGGTTAAACTTAGGGAAGGTGCTAGCATCCTAAGTTTCTGTAGTACTCTACACGAACCTCTTATTTTATGTTTGTTTATTGCTAAGTGTTCATCTGCTTAATGATTGAAAGACCTAGGGGTTTATATCTAAGTATACTCGATAAGATATTGTATCTTATGCCTACATATCCTTACGGGAGTGGAATCAGAGTATCTGTAGTTCCCCTAAAGGGTTTGAGGAG
>CAWUDS030006996.1:0-28802 GCA_963859935.3 Lathyrus sativus
AGTCATCAACAATGACTAATCCATACTTCTTGCCTCTGATGGATACAGTTTTCACTGGTCCAAACAGATCAATGTGAAGTAATTCTAATGGTCTTGAGGTTGAAACAACATTTTTTTATTTAAAAGAAGATTTTGAAAATTTTCCTTTTTGACATGCTTCACAAAGAGCATCTGAGTTGAACTTCAACTTAGGAAGTCCTCTAACCAGATTGAGTTTATTAATCTGAGATATACGTCTCATATTAATATGTCCCAATCTTCTGTGCCAGACCTATTGCTCATCATTAACAGACAAAAGGCATTTAACATTTTGAACCTTAAGTTCAGAAAGATTGATTTTGTAAATGTTGTTCTTCCTCTTTCCATTAAATAGGATTGAGTCATCCTTCTGACTAACAGCTTTACAACATTGTTGATTAAAGATTATATCATAACCATTGTCACTTAATTAACTTATGGATAATAGATTATGCTTTAAACCTTCTACAAGTAAAACATTAGATATAGAGGGAAGGTTACCATTGCCAATAGTACCAGAGCCAATGATCTTGCCCTTCTGATTCCCTCCAAACTTCACTTCTCCTCCAGATTTAAGCTCCAGGCTTTGGAACATAAACCTTTCTCCTGTCATGTGGCGTGAGCAACCAGAGTTCAGGTACCATGACTGGCGTCTTGACTTTTTCTGCTAAAATACATCTGCAACAGGGATTATCTTGTCCTTAGGTACCCAGATCTTTTTGGGTCCTTTTGGGTTAGTTACCTTGAAAGTTGGTCTGAACTTCTGTCTTTTTACAACAGTTTTGTTCTGACTGACTTTTGGTTTAAACACAGGAACGTTCTGATCAAAACGTGTGTGTTTGATAACATTCAGATGACCAAACTTGAAATGAGAGTATAAGGGAGTTTTCTTAATAATAAGTTTATCAACAGGTATTGGATTTATATCCTTTCCAGAGGAAGATTCATATCCAATTCCTTTCCTGTTGTTTCTGCTAACCCCATAGATCATTGAAGTCATCTTCTAAAATGTTTTTACATTTAGACTTACTTTCAGATTCAGAGTTTTGTTGAGCTTTTTCAAAATTAGCTTTCATTTTCAAATTATTTTCTTTTAGCTCAGCAACTTCTGATCTTAACAGATTATTCTCAGACCCAAGATTGCATTTAAGCTTCTTGCATTTGAGCTTAATCTGATTATAATTTTTCAAGACTTCTGATAAGAATTTAATAAGCTCTTCCCTAGTGAGATCAGAAAGTACCTCTTCTGAGTCAGATTCAGAATCAGACTCAGATCCAGATGATTCTTCATTCTGATCTTCAATGCCTACCATCAGAGCCATGTTGGTGCATTCATCTTCAGATTCTGATGAGGATCCAGATTCATCTGAATCATCCCAGGTTGCCATTAGAGCCTTCTTCTTGTGCTCAAGCTTTCTTCTGGGCCTTTCTTTCTGAAGCTTTGGACATTCATTTTTGTAATGACCAGGTTGTTTGCATTCAAAACAAATAACTTCCTTCTTTCCAGATCTTTTTGGTCCAGAGGACTCCTTGCGCTGCTCTGGCTTTTTGAAGTTCTTGAACTTCCTCTACTTGTGCTTCTAGAGTCTGTTGATTCTTTTGGACAGCAAGGACAGTTCATCTTCTTCAGAAGAAGAAGATTCTTCAGAGCTTTCTTCTAACACCTGCAAAGCTTTCACAGATTTGTTAGATTTTAAGGCATTGACTTACCTTTCTTTTGAGGCTCATCTTCCTTAAGTTCAATTTCATGGCTCCTTAGTGAGCTGATTAGCTCCTCCAGAGTGATCTTGTTCAGATCCTTAGCAAGTTTTAGAGCAGTGACCATAGGTCTCCATCTGATAGGCAAGCTTCTGATGATCTTCTTCACATGATCAGCAGTTGAGTAGCCTTTATCCAGAACTTTTAGACCAGCTGTGAGGATCTGGAATCTAGAGAACTTAGTTTCTATAGACTCAGATTCTTCCATTTTGAACGCTTCATACTTCTGTATTAGCGTCAGAGCCTTGGTCTCTTTAACTTGAAGGTTTCCTTCATGTGTCATCTTGAAAGACTCAAACAAATCAAATGCAGTTTCTCTATTTGTGATCTTCTCATACTCAGTATGAGATATTGCATTTAACAAGATTGTTCTGGCCTTGTGGTGATGTCTGAACTCCTTCTTTTGAGCTTCAGTCATTGATTTTCTATCAACTTTCTTGCCATCTGTCGCTACTGCGAAAAACGAGGCCGGCAAAACAGAAGAGTCGCCACCTTTCGTTATTTATCCCTCAGAACGGAAAGGAAACGATTGGAAAAACCTGACGAAAAGGTATAAGACAAGGTCATCGCAACCAATGTCTGGGTTCGAGAGTCGGTTACGCAAAGGGAAGGTATTAGCACCCCTCACGTCCATCGTACTCGATGGGATCCACGCTTGCTGGTTTGTCTACGGGTGAAAAAACAATCTATCTACGGATGCTAAAGCTAAACGGAAAGAAACTGACTCGATAGAGCATCGCGCTCTATGCCTACGTATTCCCTCGTGCAATGGGAAAGTCAGAGTCAACGTAGTTCGGGACACTACAGGGGAATTTGCTCGCCGAGACGTCGCGTCTCGTGCCTACGTACTTTCACACGGCGTGAAAGATCAGAGCTTGCGTAGTTCGGGCTAACTACGGCTAGCTAGGGTGTTCTCGATCACACGGGAGTGAGATAAAGGATTGACGATACTAGCAGTTAGGTGTATGTTGCTCGCTTGACGGAGACTTAGGTGTTACCTGTTTGCGGTAGAACGGACGTAGTATGTCGGGTTTTGGAGGTATGGGAACCTACGGGACTTAGAACTACGGTCTGGTCTCGATTGCGCTCGGGCAAGAGAAAAGGGAAACGTCAGTCGTTAGCGGGAAAGTCTCGATCGCACGGCAGCGAGAGAACAGAGATGTCAGTTGTTAGTGTGCTCGCTAGGATGTCGCATCCTATGCTTACATATTCTCGTCTGATACGAGAAATCAGAGAAGCTGTAGTTCAGCTAACTACAGCAAAGCGGGGAAAAGGAGCTCGCTAAGATATCGCATCCTATGCCTACGTACTCTCGTCTGGTACGAGAGATCAGAGCAAATGTAGTTCGGCGGGAAAATGAGTCTCGATTTCACAGGGGCAAGAGAACAGGTCTCAATCTCCTGAACGCGAGAGAAAATGGTTTTGATCGCACGGGGCGAGAACAAAGAGGAAGCAGGTTTACACCTAAACGGGAAGGAACTCGGGACACACACACAAGAACCTAAGGCGTAGGAGCGAGTGTGTCGCTACTGCGAAAATCGGCGCCGGCTTGACAGGAGAGTCGCCACCGTGCGTTATTTATCCCTCAGAGCGGGAAAGGAAACGCTCGAAGTAAACCTCGCAAAAACGGGAAAAGGTATGGTCATCGCAACCAAAACCTAGATTCGGGAGTCGGTTACGCAAGGGGAAGGTATTAGCACCCCTCACGTCCATCGTACTCGATGGGATCCACGCTTGGTGTTTATAGGTAAAAGGGTGTGTTATCTATCTACGCTAATGGCTGGTCTGAAAAGAAAATAAAAGGACAGGACTCGACAGAACATACGGTGTTCTGGGCCTACGTATTCCCTCGTGCAATGGGAAAGTCAGAGTCAACGTAGTTCGACTTCCTACGTCTAAACGGGGAAAAGGTTGCTCGCCAGGACATCGCATCCTGTGCCTACGTACTTTCATCTGAAATGAAAGATCAGAGCAAACGTAGTTCGGCTAACTACGGGTAAACAGGGGCTCTCACACAGCAGTGAGAAAACAAACTGGTCCTAAAGGCTCGGGAACCTACAAATACGATCTGGTCTCAAATGCACTCGGGCAAGAGAAAGGGGTAACAATTAGTCGTTAGCGAGGAAGTCTCGATCGCACAGCCGCGAGAGAACAAAAGTTAGTCGTTAGTGTGCTCGCTAGGATATCGCATCCTATGCCTACATATCTTCGTCTGGAACGAAGAATCAGAGCAGCTGTAGTTCAGCTAACTACGGGTCAAGCTACTCAAAAAGCTCCTACAGAAAGGAAAGGGAAACCCTAGAACTATAGCTGGAAAAGGGGAATCTATATACTGCTATCACACCTGGTTGACCATCCTAATGTCTATCATAACAACTCCGCAGCGGAGAAGTCAGAGCTCCTAAGGGATCATGGCAACGGGATTAAACGACAAACAAGAAACTGCAACGTAAAGGAATACTGAAAATATGCATGAATGCAACCAACTAGACAAACAAGGCACAGAGGCCGCAAACCACAAAGGCAAGGGAGCTCAGCTCTACCAAATACCAACAAGCAAAGCCACGCAATAACAAACAAGCAGAAGGAGGGCCACCTCAACTTCTTATGCACACAAAGTCTACTTCTAAGATGCACCTATTCAGAACTATCTAGATGAACCTAAGTCTAATGCAACATAACATCACACAAGTCAAACAACACAAAGAGACTAACCCTGAGCAGGGCCTGAAACAAACCTGAAACAAGCTCCTAACCTAGCTCTAAACAGAACTCTATACAGCACCCTAAGCAAAGATCTAAACAAACTCCTAGGCAAGAGGAATCAATCCCAGTCTCCAAGCTTCAGAACAAGCTTACCAGAGAAAGGAAGCTAAGCAGACAAGCTCATAGTGCCTTCCTCAGGAAAGTACCAGGAGGTTACTACTCAGGAGTCATATCCTATGCGGCTCAACAACTGTGATCAGTTTACATTCCTCCTCAGGAGAAATTAAACTCACATGAAGGCTCCGGCATCACGGGATACTTGAGAAATACCTATATGCACTAGGGGAACTAAGTGAACAGGCTCATAGGACCTTCCTCAGGAAAGTATTAGGAGGCTGACACTTAGGAATCGTATCCTACGTGGCTCAACGACTGTGATCAGTTTATATTCCTCCTCAGGAGGAATTAAACTCACAAGTCGGCTCCAACATCACTGGATACTTAAGAAATCCTTGGTAAACTAATGGAACTAAGTGAATAGACCCATAGGACCTTCCTCAGGAAAGTACTAGGGGGCTTCCACTTAGGAATCGTATCCCATGTGGCTCAACAACATGTGATCAGTTTATATTCCTCCTCAGGAGAAATTAAACTCACAAGTCGGCTCCGACATCATTGGATACTTACGAAAGAGGTGAGAAGAAAGAATGAAAGTCATTCATAGTGCCTTCCTCAGGAAAGTACCATAAACTCCCTTCAAACTTCAGGATCTCGAACCTCACAAACAGACAACAAGCTCCTAGACTAAGCCACAATCCACTGCATCTTTGCAAGCTCCAGCAAGACCTCCATCAGCTCCTACCTTGAGAAGAAACTCACAGGCCAACAAACCACAAAAGACTATCTCTGAAGTTCAACCACAGTTGAACTTCAAAGTCAGAAGTCACCAAGACTTCCCCTATTTCCAGGCTCAGACAAAACACATCAGGACACCCTACAAAAATCTATCAAAAATCTATGGGAAACCTACATGGCTCTAGGATAACATACTGAAAAATCAGAATAAAATTCAATACCAGATGAAAGAAATAGAATCAGCAACACAGACATATCCACAAACCAATTTATTCAACATCAATAACAATGGAAAAATGCAATTAAAATGAAAATGCATGATTAAGCTAATGTTTTTGTATTATAAAATTCTACACTGAATCACGAGTCTACAGGAAAAAGAACGGAATTATTTGACTAAATCTACCATTTTTTATGAATTTTCTAATGATATGCATGCATTAAAAATATTAAAAACACATCAATTAAAATGGAAGATATGCACAAAAATAGGAAATAAAAATAAAATGTCACTTTTATTTTTATTTAATTTTTCTTAACATTTTCATGAAATGGATGAAAAAAGAATTATTGAAAAAAACATTTATTTACAATTTATTTATGAATTATTTACAATGCAAAGAAAAATATAAAAGAAAAAATAAAAGAAATAACCTGGGGGGTCCAAACAGCAATGAACTTATGAGGGATTTCTAGCTGGGCCCTGATTGGGGGGTGCCAACAGCATGAGGCGCAGGGCCCAGGATTAATATCCAGAAAAAACAGAAAAACTGAATTGAAATGCAAGGGGGGTGCAACGCTAGTAGGTTCTTAGTTGGTTTCATTATGGGCTACGCCCAGGGGGGGTGCAGAAAGCCAATAAGGGCCTAAGGCCCAACTCATCCATTCAGATCTCTCACACACGCTGGGGGGACGAGCAGTTTGGGGGGTGTGCGTTCAGAAGACGCGTTTGGGCTTAGCCCAATGCCCCAAACCCTAATCCAGCATTCACTTAGACAAAACCAATTCTTCTCCCAAATGCTCTGGCACTGTTCACTCTCTAACCCTAGCCGTTCCATCATCTTCTTCCTCTCCCTCATTCTCTGCAACCTATCTGATCTCAACCAACTCAAACAAACCCTAAACGAACAAATCCTCACCCAAACCCCTCAATCCCTCACACGAAATCGCTACTCAAGATCTAACTCAGCTACTCACTAAATCAATTAATCAGTTAAAACCCTAATCGTTGAAGGCACAATCTAAAAGAAGAACATGCAAGGAGTTTTAGCAAGCATACCTGGATTAATGCGAGCGGAAACAGGGATCTATGAAGATCTATTATATTAGGCGCGTGTTGTTGAAGGAGGTTGTTGACGCGATGATGAAGTTCTGAGTAATTTCTGGAAGAAATTGTACGGAGGCTTGAGCGACTTCAGGAAAGATGATGAATATTCAATGTTCTGGAAAGATCTGTTGTATGAAGATGGATGAATCGTATGAGCGTTTCTGGAAAAATTGGATGGAGACGATGAAGATTGATGTTGGTGAACGAAGGATTCTGGAAAAAAGATTTGAGAACGATGAAGATTGAGTTTCTGGAACAAATTGATGGCGGATGAAGGTTTAGTTTCTGGAAAAAAGATTGATGAAGATGATAGCGATTTGAATGGGGATCTGATGGTTGAACGAAGGTTGGAGGAGGAAGACGGTTTCTGGAGTTTGTTGCTTGAAGGTTTGATGATTCCGGCGACGATGATGAAGGTGACGGAGGGACGATCGGAGGAAGAAGAAGATAATCTGGTGATTTCCTGGTGTTTGCAGATTCCGGTGGCCGGAGTCTGTTGGCGGTGGCCGGCGGTGGGGGCTACGGCGTTTGCATGGCCGCCGGTAGGTTTCCAGACGAGGCTCCGGTGGAGTGATGGCTGGGTGCCAAGTGGCGCACATGCGCTGAGAGAGAGAGGGAGTGGGGACAGGTGGGGACCACGTGTGAGCGTCTGGGAATCAGAATGGCTGTGGTGGCGTGATTTCTGAGTAAACGCGTGGGGCCTCTGCATGGCCACCACGTGGCTGCTTTTATACCACAGATACTGCTAGAACTTTCTAGATTGTTCTGACCTGCGCTGGACATTTTTCTGGACTCTCTGAACTGGGAATTGGGCCTCACAAAAAAAACCTCCCTTGGGCCCATACGAAAAAAATGAATAAAAACTGAATAAAAACAACACAATTAAATCTAATCTAATTATATCAAAACAATTAACTAATGACTAATCAACTCTAAAAAAAAAAAATTAAAACTCATATTAATCTAATTAAACCTAAACAAACAATTAACCTAATTAAATTCTAAAAAGAGATCAATGCTCTAATTAATTCTATATCTCTAATTAAATCTAAAAAAATCAATTAACCTAATTACTCTAAAAAGTGATTAATAGTCTAATTAATTCTACATTACACTAGTTAAACCTAAAAAAATCAATTAACCTCTAATTAACTCTAAAAATCAATTAATTCTCTATTAAAATCCTAATATCATTTAATATCTATTAATAAAAGAAAAACTATATCATTTTCTATATTACCTAAAAACCATTAAACCTATTTAAAATCTATAGAAAATTCTAAAATGATTATCTATTAGCAATAAAAGAAAAACTATGTTATCCTTTTTCTTTATTATTCTAAAACTATTCAAAATCTTATTTATTCTAAAAAACTATTTTAAAAATCTATAAAATCCTAAAAAAGAGAATTAAGCTATTAAAATATTCAAAAACCCTATTTAAATTCCAGAAAAATTCTATAAAGCCTGTTAAAAATTCACAAAAAGTCTATAAAAAATCCTAAAAATGCAGATGAATGCAAATGACCGCCATAAAAGCGCACGCGAGACCAGATCGAATCGAACAGAGATCCCCGGGCATCAGAATATCCCCAAAATCACTGAAAAATCACCGAGGAGCGCACAATTTCCTGAAAATAAAACCCTGGCAATCTGGACTGGGTCTGCCATATCTGATAGACGAAAATCAAGCTGTAAACTCTGATATCCCTTGTTTGTGCACAAAAATCATCTGTCTGATTGGCGAATATGAAATTAAACCATGAGTCAAATAAGAGAACCGGTTGGTCAAATTTTAGGGTGCAACAGCTGCCCCTATTCAAGCGACTTGGACCTGAAGGGTTTGAAGAGCGCTCAGCCTTCAAACATTCAGAGGTACGAGACGGTTGAATACAAATGAAACCCGAAAATTTGCCAACCGCGAGCATATATTGTAAACTGCTTGGAGAATAAAGTCTAGAAAACCGAGCCCAGTTATTGCGGCACCAAACTGATCAATCATCTGATAAAGAACTCCTGATTTGAATACCCGTCGCTTGTGATACCTCATATAGCAAAACTCGAGGACTGCAACAAAATACCTGATCCTTTCACATTGCCTACTGATAGGCAGGAAGAAAAATATACTCACATCACCCAAAGATGGACGGGAAGACACCCTGATTGAATACTCACCTTGTCTAAAGATAGACAGAAAGACAGCATTAATCTCCAAATTCACATCGTCTAAGGATAGACGGGAAGGCACCATTAATCTCTAAATTCACATCGTCTAAGGATAGACGGATACAAAGCCTGAATCTCCATACTCACATCGTCTAAGGATAGACGGAAAGACATTCTTAATCTCCATACACACATCGTCTAAGGATAGACGGGAAGAAATAATCTCCAAATTCACATCGTCTAAGAGTAGACGGCGGAAATACTCAATCTCCATACACACATCGTCTAAGGATAGACGGAAAGAAATAATTCTCCGAATTCACATCGTCTAAGGATAGACGGGATCATATTCTTAATCTCCATACACACATCGTCTAAGGATAGACGGAAAGTCACCATAATCTCCATACTCACATCGTCTAAGGGTAGACGGCATCATCCTGATCGATGAACAAATCAATTCACATCGTCTAAGGATAGACGGAAAGACATTCATAATCTCCAAACTCACATCGTCTAAGAGTAGACGGGATCATACTGATTGATGAACAAATCAATTCTCATCGTCTAAGAGTAGACGGAAAGACACCATTAATCTCCATATGCACATCGTCTAAGGGTAGACGGCATCATCCTGATCGATGAACAAATCAATTCACATCGTCTAAGGATAGACGGAAAGACATTCATAATCTCCAAACTCACATCGTCTAAGAGTAGACGGGATCATACTGATTGATGAACAAATCAATTCTCATCGTCTAAGAGTAGACGGAAAGACACCATTAATCTCCATATGCACATCGTCTAAGGGTAGACGGCATCACCATAATCTCCATATTCACATCGTCTAAGGGTAGACGGCATTATCTTGATTGATGAAACACAACAATTCACATCGTCTAAAGATAGACGGGATCATCCTGATTGATGAAACAAAACAATTCACATCGTCTAAAGATAGACGGAAAGGCATTCATTAATCTCCATATTCACATCGTCTAAGAGTAGACGGAAAGACACCATAATGCAATTCAACACTCTCTTTTGAATTTCAGAATCCTTCTGTCTACGGGAATTGATGGAAAAGATCAATATCCTTGAAGGGGCCACATCGTCAGTATGGACCGACGGTAAGAAAAACCACCTTTTAAGGAACCATGTCGTCAATAAGAATCAACGATCACGCAACTGAACATTCTTCGAAGAACCTCGACATCAATAAGGATTGACAGTCAGAAAAGTACCTCTTGAAACGTCATCATATCCAATAAACAGAAAGAGAACCAATATCCAAAATCACTTTAAAACCCCTCAACAACTAAGGATATCAGGAGAAGACTCGCTGGGGAAACACCTCATCATATGTATGATCTGGCAATAAGAAACCCGCTGAACAATAGCTCGAAACTTCACATCGTCTGCTGACAGACGGAAAGAAAAGCCACTTGCTGGAGAAACTTTATTCTGAACTCCATTGAAGATTGCCTGAAACTTCACATCGTCTACTGATAGACGGTAAGAAAAACACATCCTGGGGAAACCCCTTCTGGCAGCCTTACTGTGACCCGCAACTTCACATCGTCTATGGATAGACGGAAAGAAAACCACATTCGTACTCAAGACGTCTAATGGTAGACGGAGAAGTCCATTTATTGGAGGAACACATCGCCAATATGAATTGACGGGAAGAAAAGTTTGTAGACATCAGATGACTGCTTGATCAAAGCATAATCGTTGTATGATCTGAGACACAAATAATCCGCTGAATCGTCTGAATACTGTTGCTGGATAAATGCCCCTGAACTGATCACAGAGTAATTCACGCGTCATGTGAAGCTGATAGAAAACCTGACTTATGCTTCGTATGCATATGCAAATGCTTTAATCTTTCTACAGCGTAATGCTCCATTCTGGATAGAAATGCTACGCATTTTGACAATGATATGCAAGTATGATGCAAGTATGATGATGCATGCAATATGCTAGCAGGCTCGAGCTGTTGGAGAGGCCGGGTACAGAAAACCACTTCAGCAAATAAATGCTGAAGGCGAGGCCAACTTCGCTGGGGATAAACCCGGATATCACTGAATCGTCCTAGCAAAATAAATGCTGGGAGAGTAAAATCAACCATGCTGGGGATATTGAGGACTTAACCGAACACCTCGACGAAGTAATACCCTGCTGGGGAATATAACTCCGTTGTAAAATAGCAGACGTGCTGAATATGATTAGACTCCTCTGGGAATAGCTTACCCATACCAATGGCAAATTTGACTTTGCTGTAGAAAATGGAGGGGGTCTTCCCGCGTACTGACGAAGCTCGGATCTGGAAATTGATGTGCCAACGCGGATGTGTTTCACAGTAATCGCAAACATGGATTTGAGCTCTTAAGCTTTCTTATTGGGTCAGATACAACTGCCGCTGGAAAACATTCTTCCTGACTACACAGCCTTTTAGTGAAGAGTCAAGGGATAGTAACACAACTTCCCGCAATCATCTCGCTCTCGAAAATCGACTGCATCTGCTCGAATAACTCTGAATGACCCTGTAGGTACGGAAAACAACAATCCTTTTGCTTCTGATATACCCCAGCTTACAGGACATCTGTGGGGATAGTCCCTGAAAGGAAATCTGCAAATCTGTTGCCTCGATGGTCTGATATAACATGCCCCAGCGTTCTGAACTTCTGAGAGATACTTCACCTCACATGCCCCTTGAATAACTTCGCCGTGCTTAAGATAGTCTGCTCCTGACTGCAATGACCTTGCCCCTGACTATCTAATTCAGAGTAGCGCTCTTGACCGCAACGTATTCACCGAAACTCAACCTAATTGCCCCAAGATAACTGATTTCGAAGGGCTGACCTGACTGGGGATCACAATAAAGCTTGCCCCTGCTCTCGGAACATTCGGGCGTTCTGCATTCTATCTTGACCATACCTTCCATTGTAGAAAGCTTTTTCTGCTGTCAATCGCTTACTCGCAAGTAAAACAAGTTGTTACGCATAAAAGATGTATTAATGCAACACATATGACAGTTTTGACATCCAATCTGTTCACTGGGAAAAGGAAAACAGTTTATAGCATATAATGCACAAAACATTTATCAACATCAGCACCATCATGGTAAGAGGAACCTTTTTAGGAGTCAAAATCGACGCGACCTTTACCGGAGTATGCTTTCGAAACAACCTGCTTCAATTAGGACTTTTGAGGGTTGTAGCATGGTCAGGTTCATGGTTTTGAAAGAAAGGATAAAGGCTCAAAGTTTACTTTAACCCACCCATTCTCCTTGATGTTCTCCGATCCTATGTTCAGCTAATTCGACCTTAGCGCTCACCTCTCAGAGTTTGAAAGATAGGAGTGATAGCTCGAGAAACTTTTGGATTCTGGAGTGACAGCCACTCACTCTTTCGTCTTTGACATTTGTGGTCACACGACTCGTATTTCCATCGAGGATTTTTCTTTTGATCCTCTTCATCTTTTTCTTTTCATATCCCTAACTTTTGCCTGGACTGACTCCTTTTGATTTTCTTTTGATTTAAGTCCAGCGGGATGCCCTCATTTTTGCCTAAGTCATTTGTTTTGAAGTTTCCTTGACTTAGCGGGCTTTTGATTCTCTTTTTTCGTTTTTTCTTTTGAACAAGTCGTGCGACACTGGTTGTTTGACTCTTTGGGAAATGATGTGGCTGTCCCACTCTTGATTGAATCATTGTGGTCTTTTAGGCACGACCTCTAGGGATGTGATTGATCCTTGAACGGACACTCCTCTTGCAATTTAGACGCTCGGTCAAATTAGCTAACACCTACCCTGCCCCAGGTTAAGATTGAGGGTTTTTCCGTTCACAGAAAGAAACTCCTACTACAAGGCTCAAAGGGGTTGACAAGGGATTATCTTCCTTATAACTCCGGTGTTTAGGGATTTGAAACAATGCCTGTACATCATCAGCAGGTTTATTTCAAAAGCATACAATATCGGTAGTTGCATGTCGGTCATTTTCGTCATCCTCCCCAAAATTCTCCTTAACCAAACATTGGACATTTGCAAAAACAGTTAGTGAACACGACTGGATTTAATCAAAACCATGCATATTTATTTCATTATCATCAATTTGAATGAAAACAACAAGTTTTACAAACAAGTTTACAAATTCAAACAGGAAAGCAACTACAAATGTAAAGCAATGACAAGCTAAAACAAAGAAAATATGCTAGCTCCCGAGAACCGGGCTTTTGCGTCTGCCCTGCTGCTGAACCAGCTGTCTTTATTAGAGGCAATTCGATGCTGTCCTGATCTGCTTTCAATGACTCAAACAAATTATAGAGCCCTTCCTCCTTCATTCAGATGATTTGGGGACCTCTTGGCCCGAAGCTGATTGCTGCACTATCAAGCAGATCCTGCACTTTGTGCTTAAAAGCATGGCAACCTTCTATATCGTGACCCGGGGCTCCAGAATGAAACTCACAGCGCTTGCTTGCATCGTACCCAAACGGGGGAGTTCCCGTTATCGGTGCCAGGGTTCTTTTCTCTACCAGATTCAATCCCAACAATGTCTGCAACAAATCGGCATATGTTGAGGGAGGCTTCTCAAACACTCTTCTCGGCTTACCACCCTGGAATCTTCGCTGAGCTTGCTGTGCCCCCTGCTGAGGCTGCTGCTGCTGGTATTGGGTTGACCCTTGAACACCCTTTGTATCAAAGGCAACATTAGTTTTTTGATCTTCAATGTGCTGATTAACGCTCTCCTTATGCTTAACCATTTTCTTTCTTAGATCTGCCCCGGGAATAGGCAACAGTTGTGGGCCTGGAGATTCTGACACCATGGAGTCCAGGATACGCTTCTGACCCACTGCAGCTTTAGAAACATCTGTCATCTTAGCATCGACTGAGACTGGAGCAATATGCACAGCTACGCCGCTCGGCGTGAATTCAATATCGTGCGAGTCAATCAGGTCTTGAACATTGTGTTTGAAAGCATGACAACCCTCGATGTCATGTCCAAATGCCCCGGAATGAAACTCGCATTGCTTACTGGCATCGTACCCTTGAGGAACTGCTCTCGTTGGTTGTGTCAACGCTCTTTTCTCAACCAGATTAAACCTCAATAAGATCTGCAAGAGCTCAGCATAAGTCATAGGTGGTGCCTCAAATATTCTCCTTGGCTTTCCTTCCTGGATCTTCTGTTGAGCCGGATGTATCTTCTGTTGCTGCTGCTCAGGTTCCACATGCACAGGTGGCACGAGCTTCTTCATTGCGGTTTCAAATAGCTGATCGTCTTCTTTCCTAAGCACATTCTTGACTACCTCCATGATCAAACTCATTTGGGTCTTCAGCTGACTGTTCTCCTCCTTGAGAATCTTCTGCTCCAGACGCATTTCTTGCATGTCTCTCATCATCTGCTCCAGCTGGCTTCGGACTTCGATCAATTCAAACTGATTCTGTTCCATATCTCTGAGGGAATTCCTGCAACAAACTGGATGATGAGGAAATAAGGCCCACAGTTCTGATATACCTGCTAAATAATAATGCAGCGCAGAAAGCAAACACATATTCATAACGAGACAAAGAGAAACTCAAGCTATAAGCACACAGACGAACATCTCCCACACATGTACAACCAACAAAATCAGCAGGTAAGCACAACTGAGTCTGAATATAACGACCCCAGCCAACAATCCTGGTGGTGGTCGACAAATACTGATGCACAAAAGCTAAACGGGTTAGGCAGAGAAACAGATGCGACACCCGGCATAGAAACCTCTAGAAACTTCCCCCATATTCAACTGAACTCTCTGATTGACAATCTTCAGAGCACACACTTCCTGTGGAGTCTTCCATGATATTAACTGACGAACCCCCACAACTGGAAGATGGAAAATCATTAATCTGAACACAACCCTGAGAAGTGATGCAAATACGGCTGGAGTCTAACAGATCTTGAATCTGGCTTCTAAGCACCTTACAATCATTTGTTGAATGCCCCTGTGCCCCAACATGGTACTCACAGCGGGCGCTGGCATCAAACCCTGGAGGATACGGTGGAATCACCGGCTTAGTCTCTTTCGGTACTATCAATCCACTTCTGACCAGATCTGGCAACAACTGACTGTATGACACCGGTAGCTGAGTAAACTGCCTTTCAGGTTTCCTTGGTCTTCGTGGAGCATGCTGACGCGATCGGCGATAGTATGACCGTTGACTTGAAGTGTCTGAAAACTGATCCTGAGATGCTAGAGATTCTGAGGTGGCATCATCTCCTTCCCACTCTTCTTGAGAACTGACAACTGGCTCAATCTTATTAACTGGGACGTGAGGAACACCTCGAAACTTTCCACTCCTGAGTCCTCTCTCAACAATCTCTCCCAGCCTCATCAGGCCCACAAAGTTTGTGCAACTGAACAATTTGCCAAAATAATGGCCTTTCAGAGTACCCAAGAAGATGTCAACCAGTTCCCTTTCCGGAAGCGGTGGTCGAACACTAGCAGCCAATTCTTTCCATCTTCGCAAATACGCTCTGAATGATTCATTCTCTGCCTGAGACAATTCTTGCAGATCTACGAGACTAGGAGTCAAATCCAGGTTGTAATCGTACTGCTTCATGAAAGCTCTGGCTAAATCCACCCATGATCGAATCTGATTACTCTCTAATTGCACATACCATCTCGACGATGCCCCAGTCAGGCTATACTGGAAGCAATGGATCATCAATTTGTCATTTCGCACAAACGAAGTCATCCTTCGACAGAACATCATCAAATGCAGCTTTGGACAGCTATCTCCTGTGTATTTCTCAAATTCCGGCATTTTGAACTTGTACGGCAACACGAGGTCAGGAACCAAACACATGGCTACAGCATCCAGGTTAACGGCATCTTTCGCTTCCAAGGCTTTCATTTGTTCTTCCAACACTCGGACTCTTCTACCATAGTCAAGAGCTCTTGGATCTACTAACCCGGTCATTGGAATATCTCTCCGGTAATTCATCCCAGGGAAAGCAACACATTGATTGTTAACAGGAGGACAACGTTCATTTTGGGCAACAAACTGCTCATGCCGGTCTCGGTTCTCAACAGTTGGCTGCACAACTTGGTCTGCAGTAAGATTGTTCGCTTGCGGGAGGTCTTCCATAGAATCATACTGATGGTTGGACGCCATAGTAAACCCTGCCTGGGTGTCAGGAACCTGGAAATTGCCTTCAGACATAGCCACCAATTACCGGTAACTGATTACACTGCTTGATTCTGCTCAAATCTGCTTCAGCCCCTTGGTCGTCTTCAACACTCCACTCTTGCCTCAAACAATTCCCCGAGAATCACTTTCTGGTGAAAACAAAGGCTGGATAAGTGCTCTGACCTGCTAGAGAAATGCTATGCAGTATGATTTATGCAAACAGAAATACAAAAATGCTAACGTGCATGTGTGCATTGGAGATATTTTCCCTCCAATTCCAGTGTCAGTGGCAGCAAGACGAGATAACCCATAGAGACAATATTTGGAAAAACCCTCATATATTGATTAGAATAACAGTCTTGTCAAGAGGTTACATAACTATGCTCCGTACAGCTGATATGATAAGGAGGATCCCAGCCAACATGCCTGGTGGTGATCTCAACATACAGAATACAAGAGAAATCAAATACGGGTACGGTTGCGGAAGTCTTCGACCATCTTCTTTGTCTCTGCATGATCTGGTTGATAAATCAAACCTTCTATCAGTCGATCCCTCTTCCTGACTGTCCCCTGGATGTCTCTGACAAAGTCTTCCCAAGCTTTATCATTAGCACCATCCCCAGGTTTGGGTCTCTTGGCATCTGCTCTATGCTGGAAATCTTCCAAATTCTTCATGGCATCTGCTAACTTGCGTTCGGCCTCGTATCGGCGACAGGCTTCTTCTTCAAGCTCATCGTTCTTCACCTTGACCTGTTCTTCTAACTGAGCAATCTGTGTCTTCAGCTCTCCTTCTCGCTCCTTGCGCTTGGTCATAGTGAGATCCCAGTGTTCTCTGAACTTGGCTAGCTTTGTGTAGGCCCTTTTCAGCTCTTGCTTCTTAGTGGCCAACACACTACTAACTGAGTCGACATCTAACTCTAGACGCTTCTTGGTTTCAGACAATTCCAATAGCGTAGTCTTCAGATGTTTCAAGGTTTCAGCCTGTTGCTTAGAAACATATCCTGTCTCAATCTTTTCATGCCGAAGCTGGGCATTCTCCTGCTCTAAAGCCTCTTTAGCCCTTACTAGCTCTTCTTTCTCCGCCATCAGTTGCTTGTAGACCTGAATGTCCACAGTGGTAGGCTCTTCTACTGGAGGAGGATGCAATGGCTGAACCGCTGGATACGGCATAAGGAACTTCACAGCTCGCTCACGAATCCATTCTACATATGGGCTAGGACCTCGAGTATCCCCTCTGCTACCTGAAAGCTTCCCTCTCTTGTGCAAGTTTTTCCAGGCTCTCTCAAGTTTAGTCAGCATTTCTTTCCCTATTGCCCCAGTGAGATACAGAGATTCCTGTATCTCCTCGGGCTTTGGCGCTCCTTGAGGTACGTACCCAAATTGCTTGATCAATAAGGAAGGGTTGTAGTTGACACAACCTTTCCTTCCTATTAACGGAACATTCGGGAATCCTTCGCCTTTGAGTATGACTTCAGCTCCAAATACCTCTTTATTGGTCCATACTACGTTCTCAGCAGTCAATCCCATTAAGCGCTCGGGCCATCCTAGAGAATTGATAGATGTGACAAACGGGCCTGACTTAGGCATATGACTGGTGAACCACCTGCATAGGAGAGGTACACAGCAAGACACATTCCTTCCTCGTCGCTTTTCATTCTGATAATAAGTTGAATGGTGGATATCCCCCAGCAAAGTAGGAACTGGGTTCTTCGCAGCCAAAATATAGAAGGCATCAGAATCAACGAAATCAGGAATGTTCGGGAACAACACGATGCCATACACACATACAGCAAGAATGACGTCAAAAACACTCCAGCTACCCTTCTGGGCATATTCTCGAGCCTTCTCCACTAAGACATCCAACGGAAATCCCCATACATCTCCTCTTCTGATCATCTTCCCAGACAACTCAGACTCTTTCAAGCGCAGGATGGCAGAAAGCTCAGCCAGCTTAGGCTCAGCGTCCGTACGATAAAAAGGCATCTGCTCACGGATCGGTATATCCAGAAGTGCAGAGTACTCCTCCAGGGTAGGAGCCAAAACGAAGTCGGGAAATACAAAACACCTGAGCTCCGCGTCGTAGAAATGTAACAGAGTATAGATGCCGCCGGTCTCGTAGGCAGATGGCTGATAAACGTAGGTCAGAATCCTCCCATATCTCTTTCTGAAGTCACCCATTCCTCTCTTCTTAGCAATAGCAATCAACTCTAACAATAGACTGATATTCGGCGACGGAAACTTATAGGGCAATACTCTCTTCAGGTTTTCCATGTCTTGCTAGGAACAAACACCAGAACTGGAAGGGAAAATATGTACCTGCAATACACACACGTTAGTTGAATGCAGATGGTAATGCAATGATGCAATATGATAAATAATGCAATCTGCGAACATAGGGGCTATGCTGTAGCCTGAAGGGGAATATCTCTGTGATCAAGAACAGAAAACCAACACGGTCATCAGAACCTCATGCCAATAACTACCATCTGATACTCAAAATATCAATCCCCTGGTAAGAAAACCATCTGAACCTCTGTATCTGACGAGAATACCATCGGATAATAGAATCAACCTCAGATAAGAAACCCATCTGACCCAGACAACACACCTGGAGATGAATCAAGAACACCATCTGATAAAGGTACTGAACCATGGTTTCTGAAGGCCAGTTTTCCTGCAATAACCCAGTCCCTCTCACAGGTAGGATAGACCTAATCCACGGACAAAGGTACGGCATCCTATGCGGTTATCAGCGTCACAGACTTTCATGAGTGACGATACGATTCCCAGAAGGAGTGGCATCATCAAGTCATGAAGAGGCCTCACTTAGCTGACTTCCAAATGATCGGTCCCCAGAGTCGACAATCCTCACGTCTGGACTCCCCTCAGATCCTCAGGACCGGAAAGGAGCACCTCTGCAAGAATCTCGTCTGAGCGCAGATTTTCGTAGGGAACTGTGCCTGCTCAGCAGACAGGTTCGTCTACTACTTCTCCGCAACTATATCTAGGTGTGTACTCAAGCCCAGGTCCGGCCTCTCACTCACAGTAACCTCCCTTTTGCCCACAGCAATAATCATGATAATATAATGCTGGAAAATGCGGAAAGGTAAAGGTACAGAAAAGTAAAGTGCAGAAAAGTAAAATACAATATGCACAACACCCAACAAATAAACACCCAAGCGCTAGGATTGACTCGCGTAGGGGATGGGAAACGGTCCCAGCATAAGGGATGGGAAAAGTCCCTAGATGCTATAAATCCCCAACAGAGTCGCCAGCTGTCGCTACTGCGAAAATCGGCGTCGGCTTGACAGGAGAGTCGCCACCGTGCGTTATTTATCCCTCAGAGCGGGAAAGGAAACGCTCGAAGTAAACCTCGCAAAAACGGGAAAAGGTATGGTCATCGCAACCAAAACCTGGATTCGGGAGTCGGTTACGCAAGGGGAAGGTATTAGCACCCCTCACGTCCATCGTACTCGATGGGATCCACGCTTGGTGTTTATAGGTAAAAGGGTGTGTTATCTATCTACGCTAATGGCTGGTCTGAAAAGAAAATAAAAGGACAGGACTCGACAGAACATACGGTGTTCTGGGCCTACGTATTCCCTCGTGCAATGGGAAAGTCAGAGTCAACGTAGTTCGACTTCCTACGTCTAAACGGGGAAAGGTTGCTCGCCAGGACATCGCATCCTGTGCCTACGTACTTTCATCTGAAATGAAAGATCAGAGCAAACGTAGTTCGGCTAACTACGGGTAAACAGGGGCTCTCACACAGCAGTGAGAAAACAAACTGGTCCTAAAGGCTCGGGAACCTACAAATACGATCTGGTCTCAAATGCACTCGGGCAAGAGAAAGGGGTAACAATTAGTCGTTAGCGAGGAAGTCTCGATCGCACAGCCGCGAGAGAACAAAAGTTAGTCGTTAGTGTGCTCGCTAGGATATCGCATCCTATGCCTACATATCTTCGTCTGGAACGAAGAATCAGAGCAGCTGTAGTTCAGCTAACTACGGGTCAAGCTACTCAAAAAGCTCCTACAGAAAGGAAAGGGAAACCCTAGAACTATAGCTGGAAAAGGGGAATCTATATACTGCTATCACACCTGGTTGACCATCCTAATGTCTATCATAACAACTCCGCAGCGGAGAAGTCAGAGCTCCTAAGGGATCATGGCAACGGGATTAAACGACAAACAAGAAACTGCAACGTAAAGGAATACTGAAAATATGCATGAATGCAACAACTAGACAAACAAGGCACAGAGGCCGCAAACCACAAAGGCAAGGGAGCTCAGCTCTACCAAATACCAACAAGCAAAGCCACGCAATAACAAACAAGCAGAAGGAGGGCCACCTCAACTTCTTATGCACACAAAGTCTACTTCTAAGATGCACCTATTCAGAACTATCTAGATGAACCTAAGTCTAATGCAACATAACATCACACAAGTCAAACAACACAAAGAGACTAACCCTGAGCAGGGCCTGAAACAAACCTGAAACAAGCTCCTAACCTAGCTCTAAACAGAACTCTATACAGCACCCTAAGCAAAGATCTAAACAAACTCCTAGGCAAGAGGAATCAATCCCAGTCTCCAAGCTTCAGAACAAGCTTACCAGAGAAAGGAAGCTAAGCAGACAAGCTCATAGTGCCTTCCTCAGGAAAGTACCAGGAGGTTACTACTCAGGAGTCATATCCTATGCGGCTCAACAACTGTGATCAGTTTACATTCCTCCTCAGGAGAAATTAAACTCACATGAAGGCTCCGGCATCACGGGATACTTGAGAAATACCTATATGCACTAGGGGAACTAAGTGAACAGGCTCATAGGACCTTCCTCAGGAAAGTATTAGGAGGCTGACACTTAGGAATCGTATCCTACGTGGCTCAACGACTGTGATCAGTTTATATTCCTCCTCAGGAGGAATTAAACTCACAAGTCGGCTCCAACATCACTGGATACTAAGAAATCCTTGGTAAACTAATGGAACTAAGTGAATAGACCCATAGGACCTTCCTCAGAAAGTACTAGGGGGCTTCCACTTAGGAATCGTATCCCATGTGGCTCAACAACATGTGATCAGTTTATATTCCTCTCAGGAGAAATTAAACTCACAAGTCGCTCCGACATCATTGGATACTTACGAAAGAGGTGAGAAGAAAGAATGAAAGTCATTCATAGTGCCTTCCTCAGGAAAGTACCATAAACTCCTTCAAACTTCAGGATCTCGAACCTCACAAACAGACAACAAGCTCCTAGACTAAGCCACAATCCACTGCATCTTTGCAAGCTCCAGCAAGACCTCCATCAGCTCCTACCTTGAGAAGAAACTCACAGGCCAACAAACCACAAAAGACTATCTCTGAAGTTCAACCACAGTTGAACTTCAAAGTCAGAAGTCACCAAGACTTCCCCTATTTCCAGGCTCAGACAAAACACATCAGGACACCCTACAAAAATCTATCAAAAATCTATGGGAAACCTACATGGCTCTAGGATAACATACTGAAAAATCAGAATAAAATTCAATACCAGATGAAAGAAATAGAATCAGCAACACAGACATATCCACAAACCAATTTATTCAACATCAATAACAATGGAAAAATGCAATTAAAATGAAAATGCATGATTAAGCTAATGTTTTTGTATTATAAAATTCTACACTGAATCACGAGTCTACAGGAAAAAGAACGGAATTATTTGACTAAATCTACCATTTTTTATGAATTTTCTAATGATATGCATGCATTAAAAATATTAAAAACACATCAATTAAAATGGAAGATATGCACAAAAATAGGAAATAAAAATAAAATGTCACTTTTATTTTTATTTAATTTTCTTAACATTTTCATGAAATGGATGAAAAAAGAATTATTGAAAAAAACATTTATTTACAATTTATTTATGAATTATTTACAATGCAAAGAAAAATATAAAAGAAAAAATAAAAGAAATAACCTGGGGGGTCCAAACAGCAATGAACTTATGAGGGATTTCTAGCTGGGCCCTGATTGGGGGGTGCCAACAGCATGAGGCGCAGGGCCCAGGATTAATATCCAGAAAAAACAGAAAAACTGAATTGAAATGCAAGGGGGGTGCAACGCTAGTAGGTTCTTAGTTGGTTTCATTATGGGCTACGCCCAGGGGGGTGCAGAAAGCCAATAAGGGCCTAAGGCCCAACTCATCCATTCAGATCTCTCACACACGCTGGGGGGACGAGCAGTTTGGGGGGTGTGCGTTCAGAAGACGCGTTTGGGCTTAGCCCAATGCCCCAAACCCTAATCCAGCATTCACTTAGACAAAACCAATTCTTCTCCCAAATGCTCTGGCACTGTTCACTCTCTAACCCTAGCCGTTCCATCATCTTCTTCCTCTCCCTCATTCTCTGCAACCTATCTGATCTCAACCAACTCAAACAAAACCCTAAACGAACAAATCCTCACCCAAACCCCTCAATCCCTCACACGAAATCGCTACTCAAGATCTAACTCAGCTACTCACTAAATCAATTAATCAGTTAAAACCCTAATCGTTGAAGGCACAATCTAAAAGAAGAACATGCAAGGAGTTTTAGCAAGCATACCTGGATTAATGCGAGCGGAAACAGGGATCTATGAAGATCTATTATATTAGGCGCGTGTTGTTGAAGGAGGTTGTTGACGCGATGATGAAGTTCTGAGTAATTTCTGGAAGAAATTGTACGGAGGCTTGAGCGACTTCAGGAAAGATGATGAATATTCAATGTTCTGGAAAGATCTGTTGTATGAAGATGGATGAATCGTATGAGCGTTTCTGGAAAAATTGGATGGAGACGATGAAGATTGATGTTGGTGAACAAAGGATTCTGGAAAAAAGATTTGAGAACGATGAAGATTGAGTTTCTGGAACAAATTGATGGCGGATGAAGGTTTAGTTTCTGGAAAAAAGATTGATGAAGATGATAGCGATTTGAATGGGGATCTGATGGTTGAACGAAGGTTGGAGGAGGAAGACGGTTTCTGGAGTTTGTTGCTTGAAGGTTTGATGATTCCGGCGACGATGATGAAGGTGACGGAGGGACGATCGGAGGAAGAAGAAGATAATCTGGTGATTTCCTGGTGTTTGCAGATTCCGGTGGCCGGAGTCTGTTGGCGGTGGCCGGCGGTGGGGGCTACGGCGTTTGCATGGCCGCCGGTAGGTTTCCAGACGAGGCTCCGGTGAGTGATGGCTGGGTGCCAAGTGGCGCACATGCGCTGAGAGAGAGAGGGAGTGGGGGACAGGTGGGGACCACGTGTGAGCGTCTGGGGAATCAGAATGGCTGTGGTGGCGTGATTTCTGAGTAAACGCGTGGGGCCTCTGCATGGCCACCACGTGGCTGCTTTTATACCACATATACTGCTAGAACTTTCTAGATTGTTCTGACCTGCGCTGGACATTTTTCTGGACTCTCTGAACTGGGAATTGGGCCTCACAAAAAAAACCTCCCTTGGGCCCATACGAAAAAAATGAATAAAAACTGAATAAAAACAACACAATTAAATCTAATCTAATTATATCAAAACAATTAACTAATGACTAATCAACTCTAAAAAAAAAAAATTAAAACTCATATTAATCTAATTAAACCTAAACAAACAATTAACCTAATTAAATTCTAAAAAGAGATCAATGCTCTAATTAATTCTATATCTCTAATTAAATCTAAAAAAATCAATTAACCTAATTACTCTAAAAAGTGATTAATAGTCTAATTAATTCTACATTACACTAGTTAAACCTAAAAAAATCAATTAACCTCTAATTAACTCTAAAAATCAATTAATTCTCTATTAAAATCCTAATATCATTTAATATCTATTAATAAAAGAAAAACTATATCATTTTCTATATTACCTAAAAACCATTAAACCTATTTAAAATCTATAGAAAATTCTAAAATGATTATCTATTAGCAATAAAAGAAAAACTATGTTATCCTTTTTCTTTATTATTCTAAAACTATTCAAAATCTTATTTATTCTAAAAAACTATTTTAAAAATCTATAAAATCCTAAAAAAGAGAATTAAGCTATTAAAATATTCAAAAACCCTATTTAAATTCCAGAAAAATTCTATAAAGCCTGTTAAAAATTCACAAAAAGTCTATAAAAATCCTAAAAATGCAGATGAATGCAAATGACCGCCATAAAAGCGCACGCGAGACCAGATCGAATCGAACAGAGATCCCCGGGCATCAGAATATCCCCAAAATCACTGAAAAATCACCGAGGAGCGCACAATTTCCTGAAAATAAAACCCTGGCAATCTGGACTGGGTCTGCCATATCTGATAGACGAAAATCAAGCTGTAAACTCTGATATCCCCTGTTTGTGCACAAAAATCATCTGTCTGATTGGCGAATATGAAATTAAACCATGAGTCAAATAAGAGAACCGGTTGGTCAAATTTTAGGGTGCAACAGAGTGCGTCACATGCCACCCAAAGGGTACCATACTAAACACCCTAGACGATTGAGAGGAAACCCCTCAACTGTCATTTCCTACGTATCTAACGATACAGCTCACAACACTCGACGGTTGCCTGAAGACTTGAATAAGAAAGATGATGTTGAATGAAGCGGCTCCATTGGCTCCTGACATGTGCGCAAGCTCCATTCCAATCTTCTCCTCTCTGGATCCTTGATGAGGACGCTCGAATCAGGAACACTGTAACGCTTAGACCGTCATGGTTCGACTTATACGAGAAATCGAACTCTAAGAGGTAGCGTATTGATATCCGTGTCAAAGACAAGATAGAGAAATGATATCGAAAATCATTCTCCAATTGAATCATGTCACACAGCCAGCCAAAATAAAATCAACAGTAGAATCGGATAGAAAAGAAATAAGGAGAGAAAATTCACTAACAAATGAAAATGATATGCTACTCCTAAAATACGGCAATTAATTTCTAATAGAAAACATTCTAAAGAAATATATAAAGAAAATGCGCAATAGAAAATAGCATAAAAAAATTCTATCTAACTCTATAATATCCTAAGGAAAATAGAATGAAAATTCTATATTAAAATCTATATATCCTATAATATGCTAAAAACAATAGAATATAAATTCTATATTAAAAATCTATAGTAAGATATGCATAATATGCTAAACTATAAAAATAATCCCTAAAAGAAAATAGGAAAATAAAACTATTCTCTATTACAAGCACATGTCAATTACAAGAGCAATTGAAAATTGTAAAAGGGAGGGGGGTACAGCCTGTAAACTGGGTGTAAAATGCAGTAAAAACAAACTCTGGGCCCAGCCCACAATACAATGGTCAGAAAAAAATAAAAACAATAACACTAAGGGGGGTGCGCGCAGGGATATAGGTGTATAGTCAATAAAAACAAAAATGCTTGGGCCCAACCCATCAAAAACTTCATCAGCCAAAAAAAAGAAAAGGGGACGGGGGTGTAGTCTGAAAAACGGAGGTACGGATCCAACATTGAAACAATTGGGCCCAAGTCCCAATCACCCAATCCAAACAAACTCCCAAAGCTTCCTCCCCAACGCCCTCTGAAACCCTAGTCTTCTTCCTCCTTTCAGCCTCCGCCGTTTGGTTCCTCGGTCCCTCCGTCTCAACCTTCACTTGAATCACACAAACAAACCCAACTCACAAAACCTAACCTCAAACAAACAAGATCCATGAAGCCTTTTGCTGATGTTATCGTGACGGAGCTTTCTGAAGGTTTTGATGAAGATCAACCGATCTTGGTGTCGCAATGGATCTGGAAAACGGCTAAGGTTGAACGTTCTTGAATGAAGATCTGTACATTCCTTGGAGATCTGAAGTTCGCCTACAGATTCGATGAAGGTTTGAGTTTGATGCGTAGATCTCTGGAGTTTTCGTGGAAACTTGATGAACCACTATTGAATGTTTTCTTGAGATTCTGATGAACACAAAGAGGTCCTATGGATTTTCTGGAAAACTTGATGAAGGCGTTGATGAACAGATGAGCAAGATGAAGTCTCCGGTGGAAGGTTGTGAAGATCTGGAAAATCAAGTGAAGAACTGATGATGTTCTTGAAGCTTGGAAATAGTTGAGGTTGAAGGCGATCTGGAAAATCCTTGAAGTTATGGAGGAGTTACATGAACAAGGATGAAGATTTGGATGAACAGCGATGAATTCTGGACGGTGTTGAAGATCTATGAAGGAATCTGGAAACTGTTTGAAGATCGTTGATGAAAAACGGATGGAGGTTTCTGGATCTTCTGATGAACGTGGTTGAACATTTGATGAAGGTGGTTGATGAACGTGGTGGATTGTTTGAGTTTTCCGGTGATTGATGGATGAAGACGAACGGAGACGATGATGTTCATGTTTGATTGTTGATGGAAATGAAATTCCGGTGAAAAACACAGTTTCCGACGAGTTGTTGGACTTCCGGCGTCAGTTGCGGTGGCTCCGGTGATCCTCCGGCGGCGGTTGCATGGCCGGCGGTGAGGGGTGAGGGTGAAACGAGGGTGGGGCACGTGTGGGACAGGTGGCACCAGTGTGGGGCACGTGTGGGACAGGTGGCACCAGTGTGGGGCATGCAAGGGTGTGTTGGCGGAGAGAGAGAGAGAGAGTGAACATGTGGCAGCTCTTATATATGGACAAGTGTCACAGTTTGGACTTGGGCCCCCAAAAAAAACCGGCCACCTGGCCCACGAAATTGGCTTAATGGACTGATTAAACTTGTTTAGAATAATGACTCAATTAAAAGCTATTAACGGACATGATTAAAGCTAATACTCATGGACTAATGATCTAATTAAAGCTGACCAATGGACTCAATTAGACTTAATAAAATCTGACTAATTAAACCTAATTACACTATCTAATTAATCCTAATCAAATATAAACAATTAATCTTAATCAATTAGATTAACAAAATCTAATAAAATCTAGAAAGAATTAAATCTAAAACAAAACCTAATATATTCTAAACAAATAATATTCTAAAAGAATTAATAAAACCCTAGCTAACATCTAATTAATCCTAAAATGAAACTAACACCCAATTAACTCTTAATCTATTAAATCCTAAACTCAATTAATAGCTAGGAAAGAAATTAAATCTATTCTATCTAAACAAATTAAATCTAGAAACAATTAAATCTATTGAATTCCAAATCTATTTAAAATTCTAGTAAATTCAAAAAAAAACTATTTAATATCTAGAAAAGAATTATCTATTAAAATCTATTAAAAAAAATCTATTAAAAATTCTAGAAATATAAGGAAAAAATCTAAAATGCAAGGAAGGTCAATTAAATCGATTAAAAAAGGATGCGCGAACATAGCGAAATAAACGGTAAAAACCGGACACCTAGATGTCCTAAAAAATAACAGCGAGAGCTGAAAACACCGGGACGAGCACCAATTCTCAAAACAACTTATTCGAACTGGCCTGAAATGCCTGAAGCGTCAGGAGAGGCTGTAATCCCGATAAAATCAATCTGACTGGAAAAAAATGCAATGTATGCGGTATGCAAATGTAAATGCAAAATGAGTCGAAACATAAGCCAAATGCGATAATTGGTTGGTCAAATTTTGGGGTGCAACACCATCTCCATCAGTGGGATGAACATACCCATCAATGACCAAGTCCCATAAATCAGCATCATAACCAAGGAAGAAACTTTCTATCCTGTCCTTCCAATAATCAAATTTCTCCCCATCAAACATAAGGGGTTTTGTGCTGATTCTTTCCCTTTCTTCATATCTGTTGTTGCTGTTAGATGTTGAAGTTTCAGCCATAATAACAACCAAATATATATCAAAGTTTTCTCACTGGATATTTTCTGTCACGGTGAAGTGGAGCACACACAGAACCGGAGCTTTGATGCCAACTGAAGGTGAGAAAATACTTAGAAGGGGGGTTGAATAAGTATATAGAAAAACTTATGGCAATAAAAACTCAAAGATTTTTATCCTGGTTCGTTGAACTCAACTACTCCAGTCCACCCTATCAAGAGTAATTTGTCTTTCTCAACAAGGACTTAATCCACTATTAATCAACTGATTACAATAGCAAGCACTAAGAGCAAATGTTCTTAGTCTTCTTAAGAACTACTGATCCCACCTGATCTTCTTAAGGATCTTTTACAAACAAATGTAAGAATAAAACAAGTGTTTAAATGCTTCTAATTAAGCTATATCACAACAGTGATTTTACACTTAAGATTTAAGAACTTAGAATAAATTCAGCAAGATAAAGATTTGTATGAGAGCTTGTAATGAATTTCTTTCAAGATTTCGTCAACTGAAGAAGAGAGGTGGAGTCTTCCTTTTATAGGGCACAGAGGTCTAAGTAGCTTTCACGTTGAAGGCTGTGTACTAAAAAGGTCTGAGCCTTTTTGTCTTCACATCACATGACCTTTCCTAGAAGTAGAATGCACAGAGAAATCCTTTTTGTATGTGTTCTTGTGTCTAGGATAAATGAGAAAAGAGTCGTTTGGCCATTCCCACGGACATAACTTTGAATTCTCCTTCAACAAGTTTCAGCAAATATCATCAGAGTCTTGAGCAGTCAGAGTCTTTTGATGTACATTAGAGTTTGCTGAATCAGAGCAATGCAGCAAGTGTGCTTTCAGCGTGTAATTATTCAGAGCAGAGTTGGGATCAGATCCTCAGTACTGGCAGCGTAGTACTATCAGAGTCTTCTGAAATAAACTAAGCTTGAAACTCTTCATACAGAATTCTTCAATGCTTCAAATGCTTCTGGCTTCTGCTTCAGATTCTTCTGTAGCTTCTGCTTCAGATTCTTCTGTAGACAGCGCTC
>CAWUDS030006997.1:0-28797 GCA_963859935.3 Lathyrus sativus
CCTCGAGAGTTACTCATTCGAATGTTCAAAGAATGTTAGATTCTGAGAATATCTCTCTTTCGTAAGTTTTAAAAATGTTTGCGAAAAGATTGAATCGAAAGAAAAGGCATGCGAGACCGAAAGGAAGTTGTTTTGAAGTAGCTCAACGATGTGTCGAGGATTTGCTTGAAGATGGAGCCGACTTGACGACGTGTCAAGTGTTAGGGCTGTGAGAAGCGATATCAGTCCCTGAGGGTGCTCCTAATATCGAGACCACGAGGAGTTGTGAAAGAAATGGGTTGCGAATGCGGACGAGCATTCGACTTAGGAGAATGTTTGAAAATGATTGAATTTGAAAGAGTCGAAAGGTTGAGTGAATAACAACTCAAGAGCGTGCCTCGAGAATTATTCACTCGAAGACACTAGGAATGCCAGATCCCAAGTACCTCCTTCTTTCGAAGTTTGATCGAGAAAAATATTTTAAAAATGATTTGAAGCGAAATGGGGTATGAAAATAAATTGTGAACGTGTGAGAAGTGAGAACGCGAGATTGAGTTTGAAAATATCGATTATTTAATAAATGAGGCGTCGGCCCCACGACTAGATAATCAGGGTATTATCGAGATACTAGATCTTGACGATACATTTTTCATACATAAAATGTTTGAATGAACAACGGGAATATCACACAGAATTGCTGGATTCTTATGATATTTGTTCTAAATAGCGTACTAAAATGAAAAGTCGAACGACGTATTATTTGAGGTGTACACCTCCATAATGTTCGTCCAAAATTCAAGAAATGCTTGACTTCAAGAATTTAATTTTTATGACTTGATTGAGAAATAATTTGGTATTAAAAAATATACTGAAACAGGATTTAAAGAAAATCAAACATATTTTAGAAATAAGCTGAAAAATAGATTGTAAGTTAGAATGGATTGACTTAAATTTAGCAAAAAATAAAATAAATTAATTAAAATTTAAAAGTAAATTTGATAAAAAAATCTAAAGTGTAATTTATTGAATTGTTTAAAACATGTTACTTACTAATACAAAAAAATAAAAGTTGAATTGCCTAATAAATTAATTATATATATAAAAAATGACACATTATTTAAGGTGTACACCTTAATAATGTTTATTCGAGAACTCGAGAAGTGCTAGACTTCAAGAGTTTAATTTTCACCCATTGATTTATGAAAGTTTGTTTAAAATAAACAGTGAAGCTATCATGTGGATTTAATGCCACTCTTTATCTAAATAATTAAAAGGTAAATTTTAAAAGAAAAGTCTAAATATATTATTTAAGGTGTACACCTTAATAACATCTATTTGAAAACTCGGGAAGTGCTAGACTTCAAGAGTTTAAATTTTGTAGCTGACCTCGAAAAAAATTGAATAATTATAAATTGAATTAATAGTTTTAAAAGAATAATAAAATACATTTTGAGAATACTTTTGAACATAATCCATGAATTACGTGTTACGTACAAAAAAGAAAAATTTTAAGATGGAGTACATTTTTACTAGGATTGGTTCATTAACGTGTGTAATGTCTTAATGTACGTATTAACAGTTTCCAACTTAAAATGTAAGCTAAACTCATACATTGTCATAAATCTGAGCAGAACTAGTCAATACATAGTAATTAAATAACAAAACCTTTTCACTATTTAGAGATGATGACTTCCAATGATATCTCAAAATCATTAAGAGACAGTGAAATATATAAAAGCACAGGCATAAGAAAATAAGTCCAATAAAGAACAAGATTAACTCAATGCTGAAGGAATAAGTGATACATACACCAGTAGAAAAAAATCAGATTTCATCACTCATTGGATTCTATAAAAGGCCCACAAAAATCTCATGACAAGAAAAAACTTACACATAACAGCGGATACACAGCATAGGATGAAACCGAACAGTAACGGAGCGGAGAAAATCAGGACGACGACATTACCGTATGCAAAAATAATAACAGTCCAAAAAAGTTGAGACTCCAAATGCCACAAAATATGTTCAGAGCAACAGACCAAACACAAACCTATGCAACAACATCTCCCACCAAGATAATCCATATTAAATTTGATAACGCGCAATGTCGTAAAACCAATCATTAAACCTCAAACATACATGTTATGCATAAACAGCAGCGACAAAACTCAGAAAGCAACCATGTTTTTGTGGAGTATTATAACAAAACTCACAGGTTATCCAAATATTCTACTCACAAGAATGATATCCCAGCATTAATAACCCCTGAATTGTTTGCCCATAAGACCCAGCGGTTAACACACCAATATGCGCTTATTGAACTCAACGCCGTAAAACCGAGACACGCCATACATACCACAGTAATACATAATAGCGTAAGCAAGCATATCGAAATTCATCGTGCACTTTCAACAAACAACTTAGAAACAAGTAAGCCAAATATTAAACACAGCCAAGCTAGAACCGCAAATTGTAATCGTAACCCGGGTAAACACAGTATCCGCAGCCAAACAGAGAACCAAGCCCAAACGGAAAATGATATCATAGTTTCACAAGGCTAGTCCACCAATATTAAAAACAAACAGTTCAGAATTTGCTACGAAATTGGAATCGTAACTAGCATGACAGAACTAACAGAAATTATTTGAACCAACTACAAACTGACGAAATAAAAGGCTCATTGTATGAAAATCATTTCTGTTAAGTCTACACTTTGAAGACAGCAAAATAAAGTTAACAGGGTAACCCAATCCATCCTATTTACTCAGTTTAAACCATGGTAACAATCAACATACTAACAATAACCTCGATGCCAATAAGTCATAAACAAACATTATATCAACAAAGCAAGCAATGCTATCATCTGAGAGTACGACTTTAAAAGAACATAGAAACAACCGTGTAATATTCATAGTTTAACCATGAGAAAGACCAACCCAAAAAAATGAACATTCTGCAATTTGTTACAGTTAATGCTTGATATACCTTGCGTTACTGACAAACCACGACAAAGGACCTTTGAATGATTTTGGGATTCTTAGCCGTTTGAGTCTTCAGACGTAGCTTAATGGTTGTTGTGCGGTTGTCAAGGCTCTCCTTCAGGCGCGGCGAATCACGACTTTGTACTCGGTGATAGGTGAACTGAGATCGCCATCATTGAGAACCTGCGAGCACAACCATAACTCAAAAACTTTGAAGATACGAGGCCGCGAGTTGTTGTTACACGTCCATTGCTGTTATTGTGAAGCCGTTGTCGTCGACACTGATGCTGCTTCACTGTCAGCTACTATTTGCATTTGTGCTTGACTGGTGTGAAAGTTGTCGCAAAAACAATCTCCAAAGCTGCTTCAACTTATCTTTTGTGTGATCTGAGATTTCGACGATGTCGCGGCTCTGTTCTCACGAGCGAGGAATCGGAGGAAAACGGGAAATTTACTCTGTTCTCGCTCCAACATCTTTATTTGAAGCCGTCAACCACATATTGGCATATTGGATGGGGGGATAAAACTTTATGGGTGGTGGTTGTACGGCGGTGGCTTGAATGTTCTGAGGAAAAAGTTTGGGCGGCGGTATCGTCTTCGCTGTGAGAGGAAGAGGATGAGAAAATATATTTTTTCGGGTAAATTGGGGATGGTGGCGGAAGGAATGGAAGTTTGACAACGGGGAACCGAAATTGGACAGTTCGGATGGAGAGTATTTGAATGATGATGTTAGGGTTGTGGCGACGGTAAGGGTTTGGGAGATGGGAAAAATGCACCGGCGGCTAGGGTTTTCTTCGGGGATCAATTCGGTTTTTTTCTGGAGTGAATTGGGATTATGAACAGTGTCCTCCCCCTCTTCCAATTAGGTTATGAACCGTCCTTTTATTAGGCTTTCGTTTGCCTTCAAAAAAAACCCCAAAAAAAACCTTCTGAACTCCAAACGGGCCTCACTACCTGGGCCTCTCAATTCTCTTCTTGTTTCTTTTATTATTAACATTTTTTCAGCAATTAGTTAATTAATAAACAAAGATTAACAATATAAATTAATAATTAAAATACTAACTAACATAATTAAGTAAAAAATGAATATTAACAAAACACATAAATAAATATTAACAAATGTCCCTTTTTAGAAAAAAAACAAAAAAATAAGTATTAATTACATATAATATATATTTTTTTAAAAAAAGAAAAGCTTAAGAAACTGAAAATAAATAAATAAATAAATAAACTTCAGGTCACGTGTCACGCTTTAATTGGTTAAAAAGAATTTTTTTTTGAAAAACGTCCAATTTCGGGTGGACACGTGTCTGATAGCACGAAACAATAAAATGCGAAAATACCTACAAAAGGGTAGGACAAATTCGGGGTATGACAGATGCCCCTATCTAATCGACTTAAACCCAGGAGAATGAACTGCATTGGCGTTCACATTCCTGAGGTAGAAGTCTATTAGATATAAAAAGACCCTGAATTTGTCCGAAAGAAAGAGAGATGCTTGAGAATTGAAAATGCTGGATGATGTAAACCTCTGAGTAATCTGTAAATAACTGGCACAAGTTGTCATCACCAAAAGGGTGATGAGATGAAACACACACAGCTACTACCACCAAAAGGATGGCAAAGCAAAACACTATCGCACAATCTATCATTAATGACCATGATAGATCCCCCACCAAAAGGATGACGGAGCGAGATAAACAAAATTCGCACAATCCATCATTAATGACCATGATAGACCCCCCACCAAAAGGATGACGGAGCGAAACACAAAGCAAATCGCACAATCTATCATTAATGACCATGATAGACCCCCACCACAAGGATGACGGAGCGAGATAAACAAAATTCGCATAATCCATCATTAATGACCATAATAGACCCCCCACCAGAAGGATGACGGAGCGAAACACAAAGCAAATCGCACAATCTATCATTAATGACCATGATAGACCCCCCACCAAAAGGATGACGGAGCGAGATAAACAAAATTCGCACAATCCATCATTAATGACCATAATAGACCCCCCACCAGAAGGATGACGGAGCGAAACACAAAGCAAATCGCACAATCTATCATTAATGACCATGATAGATCCCCCACCAAAAGGATGACGGAGCGAGATAAACAAAATTCGCACAATCCATCATTAATGACCATGATAGACCCCCCACCAAAAGGATGACGGAGCGAAACACACGCCAAACAATATCGCACAATCCATCATTAATGACCATGATAGACCCCCCACCAAAAGGATGATAGAGCGAAACAAACAAAATTCGCACAATCCATCATTAATGACCATGATAGACCCCCCACCAAAAGGATGACGGAGCGAAACACAAATAAACGATCGCACAATCTGACATCGATGAAATGTCAGACCCACCACCAAAAGGATGATGGAGCGAAAACACAAATGAACACATCGCACAATCTATCATTAATGACCATGATAGACCCCCACCACAAGGATGACGGAGCGAAACACAAATAAACGATCGCACAATCTGACATCGACGAAATGCCAGACCCACCACCAAAAGGATGACGGAGCGAAACACAAATAAACGATCGCACAATCTGACATCGACGAAATGTCAGACCCACCACCAACAGGATGATGGAGCGAAATACAAATAAGCGATCGCACAATCTGACATCAACGAAATGTCAGACCTACCACCAAAAGGATGGCAGAGCGAAAACACAAACAAAATATCGCACAATCTGACATCGACGAAATGCCAGACCCACCACCAAAAGGATGGCAGAGCGAAACACAAATAAAATATCGCGCAATCTGATATCGATGGAATGCCAGACCCACCACCAAAAGGATGATGGAGCGAAAATACAAATGAACACATCACACAATCTATCATTAATGACCATGATAGACCCCCCACCAAAAGGATGACGGAGCGAAACACAAATAAACGATCGCACAATCTGACATCGACGAAATGTCAGACCCACCACCAAAAGGATGACGGAGCGAAACACAAATAAACGATCGCACAATCTGACATCGACGAAATGTCAGACCCACCACCAAAAGGATGATGGAGCGAAATACAAATAAGCGATCGCACAATCTGACATCAACGAAATGTCAGACCTACCACCAAAAGGATGGAAGAGCGAAAACACAAACAAAATATCGCACAATCTGACATCGACGAAATGCCAGACCCACCACCAAAAGGATGGCAGAGCGAAACACAAATAAAATATCGCGCAATCTGACATCGATGGAATGCCAGACCCACCACCAAAAGGATGATGGAGCGAAAATATAAAAGAAATATCACACAATCTGACATCGACGAAATGCCAGACCTACCACCAAAAGGATGGCAGAGCGAAACACAAATAAAATATCGCACAATCTGATATCGACGCAACACCAGACCCACTGTAACACGGTGGGAGAACTGACTTTAAACAATGTTGCGGATAGCAAGAGTCGCCACCGACTTTTATTTTATCCATAAGGAAAGGTTATAAAAGAACAGGAAAGACCTTAGAGAATATTTTGGGTCCGGGGGGTAGGTTATGAAAAGGGAAGGTGTTAGCACCCTTTTCATCCATGGTTATCCATGGGCTCTTAGGTACTTAAGCTCACTTTTGAATTGTTTTGAAAGTGTAGTGTGTGAATAGTGTAACACGGTGGGAGAACTGACTTTTAAACAATGTCGCGGATAGCAAGAGTCGCCACCGACTTTTATTTTATCCATAAGGAAAGGTTATAAAAGAACAGGAAAGACCTTAGAGAATATTTTGGGTCCGGGGGGTAGGTTATGAAAAGGGAAGGTGTTAGCACCCTTTTCATCCATGGTTATCCATGGGCTCTTAGGTACTTAAGCTCACTTTTGAATTGTTTTGAAAGTGTAGTGTGTGAATAGAAAAAAATTTCAGAATAGTTTAATAATAATCCGTGTATGGATGTGAAAAAAACTTGTTTGAAAATTTTGTTGGAAATTTGTTTAAGTGTGAAAAAGTTTTGAAGTGAGCAAGTATCTAGGAGTAGCCTACCCTAATGTTTTAAAGTCTTTCTTATTCTTTATCCTTTCCTTAGTAAGACTATCCCTACTATAATGGAGTAGGTAGTCCTTACTTTGGATGTTAAGGGATATGTGAGGGACAATTTGACTTTGAAGGCCATTGTGGGATGTAATAAGCACATATAAGGGACCATCATCATTTTTCGAAAGGGACTCGATTCGTAAAGGCAACCATAAGGGACTTTGATGATTTTTCTATTTGAGGGACTTGCTTTATACACCCCACTTAACCATTATTCGTAGGCAACTTGAGGGATATCCTTAGGAAGTGAGACGGCGATTAAAATCGACTTACGTGTGTGACGTGTTTATTTTAATTATCTTTATTTAAAAGTGATCTAAATTTATTTTAATATTACATACATGTTGTTACACTCCCTAATTACTAACCATAATAATAATTAAATAATTAAACAACTTTACATCCAAGAAACAATTACAAAATAATAAGCAAAATAATTAAATAGCAAAGATAAATAAAATATAAATAAGCAATAATAAATAATAAAGGGGGTTAATTCTAAGTTTACTCGGCAAGACATCGCATCTTGTGCCTACGTATCCTTACGGGAGTGGAATCAGAGTAATCGTAGTTCCCCTCAAAAGGGAGGTTAGAGACTTCTTGACTGTGGTCAAGGTCTCAAGGGGAATAAACATGTCTTAAGGACACGCTTACGTGGAGTGTAGAAACTCCAAATCTCTATGTTGAATTGTTAAGTTGTAATTAGGGTTAAATTAGGGATTCCACGGCGGGAAACCCTAAAATGAGCGCGGCGGCTCTTTGACCTAATGCTAGGGGTAAAATTGTAATCTTGCCTGCGGCGAGGCATTTATGGAAAATTAGGGTTTGTAAGGAGAAAGGGTTTGAAGTTGAGGACTATTGGCGCGGCGACCAAAAGCTAGACCTAACCTTCGGATGTGTGTAATGTGACAGGGGTATTGATAAATGTGTGAAATAATTGAATTATGCAAACAGAGAATAATGTCCTAATTTGACCATGCAAGCAGAAATTTGAAGGCAGGAATTAAAGCGCGATTATTAGGATTCGCGAGGTTACAACCGAGAAGCAGTTACAATAATAATGAAACTTAAATAAAACGCAATGTAATAAGCTGCAAAATGAACACACGCGTTAATGGGCGAAGTTAGACGGTAATTGGACGAGTCATGAGACAAGAGTGCAATGTTGAAGGTTTTTTTGTTGTTTACAAAGAAAAAGTGTTAATTAAATTTATAAAAGAAAGAGTAATGTTAATTTAAAAAATATTTTAAATTTAATCTAAAAAAAGGTTTTAATTTTTATATTTAAAAAATATTTTAAGTTATTTATTATTAAAAAAAGGTTTTTATTTTTATTATAAAAAAAAGGTTTCTAATTTTATTTATTTAAAAAAACAGTTTTAAATACTTAATATAATATTAATTATAAAAAACAAATAATAAAATAAAAAAAATGAGAAAACTAAAAGGGGTTGGGCCGGTAATCACCTCCGGACCCAACCCGGTTGGTGAAGATATGTCAAAACACCAAGTTAGGGTTTCAGAACCCTATGATCCCCTTCGCGGCGCCGTTGTGCCTCTCATTCTTCTCCATGTCCGATTCTCATCGTTCTTCGTTTGCATGCTTCGTTCTTCTCAATTATCCTGAAACATACACGAAAACATGATTAAACACAGATCCTTATCTCACTCTTCGAATGCTTCGATGGCGAGATTGTGCGTTGAAAAGCGATGATGATATGGTCTGAGCTTCAAGGAAGGTGTTTGCTCGTCGTGGCTTTAAACGGCGCTGGTGAACCCCTTCACTTAGATCATCTGGTCTCCTTCTCCGTCTAGGGTTTTGTTCGCGATCTGTTGTTCGCCGTTTTTCTTCTCTCTCGGTTGTCCCTTTGCCTTCGCCGTTAGCCCGTTTCTCTCTCGCGGCCACTTTGGATCTTTTCTCGCTCACGCCTCCGTCCCCTCTAGGGTTTCTTCGCTCAGTGATTTTTTCGGCCTCTTCATCAGGTGATCTTGTTCCCTTTATATATCTTTTTCGATTTCTTTTTTGGGCCTTGATGCTTTTTGGATACACGTTATTTTTACTGAAACGATTTGATTTGATTTTATGGAACTTTGGTGAACCGATGCTACTTTGATCTGATTGAGATTCTGATATGATTTATGTTTCGTTTGAAAACTTTCCCCATTTGGATTCACTTTGATTGGATTTCACTCGGATATTGTTTTGATTTCCGGATTTGGACCTCTGTTTTGAACCAAATTAACTTTTTTCTTCTTCTTTCAGAAAGGCCTTGAAGTTCAGATATTGCCAAATTAATGCCGCCGAGAGAGGTCCGACGCGGTGATGATGACCTATGAGTCTGAACATGATGAGGGAATCGATGATGACCTATCTTTAACTATATTTCTACAGTTGCTTTTGATAGTCTCTGCTGTGTTCTTTGCTTGTTCATTCACAGCTGTTTGAATTTGGTTCAGAACATGATTTCTGGGCTCGTGAACTTATGTAGTTCTGATATTGGTTTGATCTCTGGTTATTCATGTCTTGCTACTGCATTGTCTGATTTTTCTTTTATGATACTTATGAGCTCATGTTGGTGCAGTTTGTGATTTCACCTGACTCAGTTATGTTGCTTTTCATGATGTGAATTGTGTTGTGGAACTAAGTCTGTTTTGGTGTAATTGTGGCTTCAGAGCTGATGCAGTTTTGGGAATTCTGTTTTGTTTGGTTATCAGAACATACACTTACTTTTCTTTTTCTTCTTTCAGAGCGGATGCTTCGGATAGATCAATGTCACCGAGAAAGGTTACACGGTGATGATGACAGCTTGTCTGAACCGTTTTTAAAACAAAAGATGCTGCTGCCATTTGGTTTCAATTGTGTTGCTTTAGCGATGATAACCTTCGGGTCTGAGCTGATAGTTTGTCCCAAATCACTATATGCTTGCAATTTGACGTACGGTAGGGAGTTGGTAACGACTACGGCCGTGGCTCTCCCAGCCGCTCGAATTATCACGCCCTATGATGAGTAAATGAGGGTTGAAGTTCTCCCCACTCCTCTTGTTTTGTTATTCTCTCGACTGGTCTGCAGATCGAACCGATCCTGCTGTTTGAGCTCGTTCTCTTATTCTCTGGATTGAGTTGGTTTCTTACTGATGCAAACTGATTTTGGTCAATGAATTTCAGGTGACGGATTTGTTGGATGCCCCTATTTCGAATCTCATTCTGACTTTATTATCTTTGGCATGAATTTACCTGATAGTGTGCATTCATTATTTACTTGATGGCGTGGTAATCAGTTTTGAATCGAAAATTGCGCGAATCCTTTTGGCAAATCAGTTCAGTCCCTGCTTCGTTTCACTCTTCAACTTTCTCGGCTGTCCCGTTTAAAACTATAGAACAGAGGCTGCCGGTTGGTAGCCGGGATCGAGAAATGGACATGGGAGTTTGGTTTCGGCATTAGTCGTGCCCTCCCGACACCCGGTGATGAGTGACTTTTCTGAGGGTGTCAAAATAACCGTCTAACTTTAATCCATTGTTCTATTTTGCTTTGTTTGTGCAGGTGTGAAGAAAAGAGCCGCGTACGAAAGATTAATCGAGAAATCAAGCATTGAAGACCTTTAGAGAAATTGGGACTTTAGAAATTAGGATGAAATGTACTTTACTCTCCTTTTGTAAATTGTAAATATTTATGAATAAATTCAAAAATATTCCAATTTTAATTCCTCTTTGTACTAAAAAATATTATGAATAAAGTTCAATATATTTTCTATCCTAGTTACTTTCCGATTATTCTTTTCATGATCTTGATTTTGTCGCAACCTGACTGCTCCATCAAATATCCGATTAAACCTTACTGATCAAATAACCTCTAATAAGATCCACCGGTTGAAATTAATCTGATCCAACTTGAACAATAATCTCAATTTCACCATATAAATTCAGCATAAATAAAAATCCGACAATCACTCAAATCGAACCTTGTCACTCCAATACATATTGCTCACACAACTGATATAACCTTAATTTCCCCCAATATATTCTAAATTAAGTCGCACTTGATGATAGAATCGGGAAGGGCCTTGAACGACTTAAAATAGACAGGAAGAACAGAGAAAATCCCTCGACAGTAAAGCAGAAATATACTCGGTGCCAAAAAATCCAATTGTGTTTTTGATGAATAAATTCAATACCATGAACCAAACCAAATTGACACCTCAATATAATCAAACCATGTGACGAATGAATGTCTCAGAAATCCACTGGTGACAGAGACTCGGCCCATCGTATCTCGACCTAAAAAACGGCAACAGCTCATCTTCAAAAATTATCAGCAACAACGTGAGAATGACCATTTTTCCCTTTAGCAACTAAAATGCACTAGACATGATTCACGGCATGCGAGAAACAAATGAGTAACAGACTCAACGAAGTGGGACTCCACGGGGACAGGATACAACCATCGATGGGAGATCTCCAAAGTATAACAGCAGCACATACTCCAAGAATATGGTGATTTAACAACAGGTGAGAAACTTGTGAACCTTGTGAACCTTCTTAGAACACAAAGTCTTGTATTGTGAGGGCAAATTTTGGGGTGCAACAGCTGCCCCTGTTCAATTTTCTGAAACCTGAGGGGTTAGATTGGTATATTTGCCAGTCGTAACCTGGAAGGTTGAAGGGGATTGAACACAAAAGCCCAAAAATTTGCACTCACCAGTGCATGGAGTGATATTGATGGTTGGTTGAACATGATTGAGTGGGCTTAAAGATGCCACTAGGGGAAAGTTCTTCAGTAGTATAATGAGAACTGTCAGGAGTCTGGAGTAATACTGATGTAACAGCATGTCTTCATGAGGATAGAGCAATCAATAATGATAACCCTAAAGCAGTCTTGAAGTGATAAATCTGACCTCAGGAGGATAGAGCAATCAATAGCTCTAAAGCAGTCTTGAAGTAATAATGGCTTCAGGAGGATAGAGCAATCAATAGCTCTAAAGCAGTCTTGAAGTAATAGAATGGCTTCAGTAGGATAGAGCAATCAACAGCTCTAAAGCAGTCTTGAAATAATAATGTGATATGTCTTCAGGAGGATAGAGCAATCAATAGCTCTAAAGCAGTCTTGAAGTAATGATTTCAGGAGGATAGAGCAATGGATAGCTCTAAAGCAGTCTTGAAATAATAATGTAATTTCAGGAGGATAGAGCAATGGATAACTCTAAAGCAGTCTTGAAATAATTAGATGGCTTCAGGAGGATAGAGCAATGAATAGCTCTAAAGCGGTCTTGAAGTAGTAATATGACCTCATGAGGATAGAGCAATGAATAGCTCTAAAGCAGTCTTGAAGTAATAGGATGATTTCAGGAGGATAGAGCAATCAGTAGCTCTAAAGCAGTCTTGAAGTCATGAGAGGCTATCAGGAGGATAAAATAACCCTGAGGTTACAATAAAGCAGTCCCAAAGTAATAAGAAGCTCATCAAGAGGATAAAGTAACCCTGAGGTTACAATAAAGCAGTCCCAAAGATCATAAGATTGTTTGTTGGATAATTAACCTGAAAACAAGGTAGCATTCTGTATAACAACATTAGTTTATGCTTTATGTATGCATGTATGACATGATGCACTTAGGTAATGTACTATAGACATATATGTTATGGTATGATGTAAATGATGTATGTATGCTATGACACTGCTGGAAGTGTCTGGATATCCTTGTATAACAACTGCTGGCCAAGGAAAATAAATCCCGATTCGTTGTTGAAGAATATATAACCCTCCGTCTGCTGGGGATAACAAGGTATAGATAACCTCCCGTTGTTGGGGATAACAAGGTATAGATAACCTCCCGTTGTTGGGGATAGTAGGGTATAGATAACCTTCGTTTTCGTTTGATAGTAGGATAAGTATAACATCCCGTCTTCGTTCATCGTGCCCTTATTGGAAAGTAATTTCCCGTATATCCGTATGAGGATAAAAGAGATGGATATAAATTCCAGGGGAGATTAGACTTTGTGAAAATGGATTAGTCCTACTGATGGTTTGTAACTGTCTTGTAAAGATGAACCGGCGAAGCTTCGTTGAAATCCTTCCATCGTTCGTCCTTAGTAAATACTATTACTGCATTTTCGTGCATTTCTGGTAAACATCAATCATATTAAAAGCATACATGCATTTCTGGTAAACATCAATCATATTCAAAGGCATACATACATTCAAACACAACCAATGGACGTTTCGCTTATGTAAATAGGGTAAAAGTAAATCTGGATTCAAAAGATGGAATTTATTTATATCAAAAGTGACCCATACACGGGTAAGTTTGTACAAGGAGACATAAACCCTAGTAAGAGAATTTTGTCATGAAGTTTTACAAAAAGAATCAGCTATGTGGGAAATAATCCTATTGAGTTTCAATTCTACTATTGCCACTCAAGTATCTCATCTTCTTGCTGTTGAGACGGAAACGATTGGATTGAGCTTTATCTGTTTGAGCTTGAGTAAGTAGTACAACTGGTTGCAGTTTTATGAGTGATCCAAACGAGACATAGTCATACGCTTTAATCCCTAACTTTTGCCTGGATTGCCCTTTCAGGTTTTCAATCCACCGGGATACCCTTTTTTGCCCAAGCCGCCTTTTCAGGTTTTCGACTTGACGGGTGTACATCTTTTTATATATATATCCCTAATTTTTGCCCAAACCCTTTTGGTTTGCCGGGATGCCCTTATTTTTGCCTAGGCCTGTCAACCTAGCGGGTCTCTTTTTATGCGTAGTATTTTTTAACTATGTCTGCGTTTACAGGTTGTGGGAAGTCTTCACTATCCATTGTAGTCAGTATCATGGCACCTCCTGAGAACACTGTCTTGACTACAAATGGTCCCTCATATGTTGGAGTCCACTTGCCCCTAGGATCACCCTGTGGTAATATGATACGCTTGATTACCAAGTCACCAGCCTGATATACCTTTGGCTTAACCTTCTTGTTAAAAGCTTTGATCATCCGTTTCTGGTACATCTGGCCATGACAAACTGCTGTTAACCTTTTCCCATCAATCAAATTTATCTGGTCAAGTCGAGTCTGAATCCACTCATCTTCATCCAAGCCTGCATCCTTCATAATTCTCAAGGAGGGGATCTGAACTTCAATAGGCAGAACTGCTTCCATACCATAGAATAAGGAGAATGGGGTTGCCCCTGTTGAAGTACGTATTGTAGTACGATAACCATGCAGAGCAAATGGTAACCTCTCGTGCCAATCCTTGTAAGTAACAGTCATCTTCTGTACAATCTTCTTAATGTTCTTATTAGCAGCTTCAACTGCCCCATTCATCTTTGGACGATACGGAGAAGAGTTGTGATGCTTAATCTTGAACTGCATCTTCGAAATCAACAAGGTAGTATGGGTCAACATATACTGTCTTAGTCGGCGAGCAGCCCATGCCAAAGCGCAGCAAGTTTTCTCGAGCAGTGAGTATCTTGTTTCACAGTCGGTAAACTTTTTGCTAAGGCAGTATATTGCCTGCTCTTTTCGACCAGACTCGTCATGTTGCCCCAATACACACCCCATTGAGTTGTCTAATACTGTTAAATACATAATCAAGGGTCTTCCATCAACTGGTGGCATTAAAATTGGAGGTTCTAGCAAATATCTCTTGATTTCATCAAAGGCAGTCTGGCACTCATCCTTCCATTCCATCATCTGATCTTTCTTCAACAACTTGAAGATTGGCTCACAGATGGTAGTTAATTGGGAAATAAATCTTGCAATGTAGTTCAATCGTCCCAAGAAAACTCTAACCTCCTTCTCAGTACGGGGAGCTGGCATCTCTCGTATAGCTTTCACTTTTGCAGGATCCACTTCAATACCTTTTCCACTGACAATGAAACCCAGGAGCTTTCCAGATCTAACTCCAAAAGTACACTTGTTTGGATTTAATCTCAACCTGTATTTCTTCAACCTCTCAAACAACTTGTGCAGATGATCAAGATGTTGCTCTTCATTCTGAGATCTGGCTATCATATCATCCACATATACCTCTATCTCATGATGAATCATATCATGAAACAAAGCCACCATAGCACGCTGATATGTTGCCCCTGCATTCTTCAAACCAAATGGCATTACCTTATAGCAAAAGGTGCCCCACTGTGTCACAAATGTAGTCTTCTCCATATCTTCAGGTGCCATCTTGATTTGATTGTAACCAGAGAAACCATCCATAAAAGAGAATACCTTATGCTGAGCAGTGTTGTCTACCAGAATATCAATATGAGGCAGTGGAAAGTCATCTTTAGGGCTAGCCTTGTTCAGATCTCTTTTCTGTTTTCTTCAGTTCCCAGATTCACAACTTCGACTGGCTCTTCATGTGGCTGTATAGCTTTCTCTTCTTGTTGTAACAACCTAGCAAGCTCCACAGGTATTTCACAATCGTCCTCGTTTCCGTCTTCAGTTTGATAGATCGGATTCTCGAAATTGTAATTGGCAATAGTAGAACTGTTATCAACTGGATCCAGAGTGGATGAGGATCGGCATTTTAGTGACGTGGGTGTGTGTAAGAACACATAGCTGATAAAGCAAAAATAAAAGAAAAAGAAAGACAAGGAACACAATATTTACGAAAACGAAACGTCCACTGATTTTATTGAATGCAGTATGCAAATGAAATGACAACCCGTAACAAGCACACCATTGTGCCCCGGGTAAGGCACATGGCTTGAAAGTTTTAATTGTTCCAAAAATTGCAAATTTAAAAACATAACACAGTAATAGTATTTACTCCTGACTAAAGGAGATAGGGATAACATCTTCAGCTGTCCAATTATTGAGTCCAACACCCACAGTAGGAAAAATCCATGCCTCCAAGTTGAAAGTGTTTACATGGCTGACAAAGTATTCTTCCTCTCCAAAGACAGTAACAACTTTTCCATTCACCGGATATCTCAACTTTTGATGTAATGTGGAGGTCACAGCACCTGCCCCATGGATCCAGGGACGACCAAGCAGACATGAGTACGAAGAACGAATATCCATCACATAGAATGTAGCAGTAAACACCTGAGAGCCAACCTTGATTGGAAGATCAATTTCCCCATGCACTACTCTTCTAGAACCATCAAAAGCCTTTACCACAATATTACTGGGCTTCAATACCGGATCTTCAGGACTCAGCTTGTTCAGGACTTCCTTAGGCAACACATTCAGAGAGGAACCATTGTCTATCAGCACATGAGACAGGGTAGTGCCCCTGCATTCAATTGAAATATGCAAGGCCCTGTTATGATCCCTCTTGGCAGGGGTCAAGTCAGCATCAGAAAATCCTAACCCGTTGTCATAGGTCAGGTGAGCAACACAATTCTCAAACTGGTCCACAGAAATTGCACTGGGTACATGAGCCATCTTTAGAAACTTGATCAATGACTTGGCATGAGCCTCAGAACATAATAACAGGGAGAGCATAGAAATCTTTGAGGGAGTATGCCCCAGCTGATCAACAATATCATAATCACTCTTGCGAATGATTTTCAATACTTCTTCCATCTGCTTAGAGAGGTCATCAGCAGCTGGCACATCAGTAGATACAGGCTCAATAACAGGACCCTTGCCCCGAGCATCAGTGGTGGAAGTAACAGCAGGAGTAACTGCACTCTTAGAAGCAACTGGAGGAGAGAAGACTCTTCCACTACGAGTGATCTTGCTAGATCCAGCAATATTATCAATGTCAACAGGCATATCAGGTAAAGGCTCCTGCTTGACACCATGGATGTAAACATCAGACCCATAGTGCCAAGGCACAACTTTGTCAGATGTATAAGGAATAGGACCATGAGTGGTAATGATCAGAGGAGCTACTCTGGCTTCAGCAACAACTTTCACAGGACCTTCAGCAGTAATCTTGATTGGGCCCTGATGAGTGATTTTAATGGGACCCTTTGAAGTGATTCTTAGTGGTACTTTGTCAACCATGTCAACCTCTTCAATCTTCTTACCCTGAGTCAGATGATCCACCATACCTTCTACAGATGCTGGTCTTCTTTCAAACGCTATAGTATATTTATCCATGAGACGTTGAATCCCATCTCTCAAAATGAAGCAACTATCCGGCTTATAGGTACAATATAGACAATCTTCATGACAACCTGGAAAGATCCCAGCTTGTACTAACCTCTTTTTGATAACAGACAATGGTGTGCTCAACTCCATAACTAAATAGACATGCAGATCTTCATCGATATCTTCATCAATGGCGTTGACAGTCTTCTCGTGATTTGGCATTGGAGCTGTAATCACATTTGGAGTACCTGGTGGATCAAACTCAATTTCTCCAGCATCAATCATATCCTGAATTTTGTTCTTCAAGACCCAGCAGTTATTAGTATCATGTCCTGGACAGTTTGAATGATATGCACATCGTGCATTGGGATTGTACTTGGGAGAGGTAACATTGGGATTCTGAGGAGCCTCCCTCAGGGTAATAAGTTCAGCCTTCAACAAGTGTTGCAATGCCTGAGCCATTGACATGTTGATCTTCGTGAACTGTCTTCTAGCCCTCTGTTGGTTGCCTTGAGGCTGCTCTGTTGTTGCAGGAGTTGGATTTGAAATATGAACTGCACTAACAGACTGATGCCTTCTGTTACGATCAGGCTGACCATACACAGCATTAGATTCTTTCTTCCCAGTGGGAGGCTTCTTTGCAGCACCTGATGAAGAAGTGCCCACTTGGATCTTACCACTCTTGATACCATTCTCTACTCGCTCTCCTGTCATGATCAACTCAGTGAAGCCAGATGATGAGCTTCCAATGAGATGACTGTAAAACGGACCATTCAGCGTACACATGAACATATCAACCAACTCCCTATCAGTCAAAGGGGGTTGAACTCTTCCGGCTAAGTCTCTCCACTTCTGAGCATACTCCTTAAAGCTTTCTTTGGCTCCCATAGACATACTTTGAAGCTGCATGCGAGTGGGGGCTAAGTCAGCATTGTATTGATACTGTTTGTAGAAAGCTTCAGCAAGGTCATTCCAATCTCTGATGTTGACACTCTCCAACTGATAATACCACTCTAGCTGAGCTCCAGATAAACTCTCTTGAAAGAAATGGATCCACAACTTTTTATCAGCAGTGTGGGGTTGAATTCTTCTGACATAAGACCTCAGATGCAATTTGGGACAAGAGACCCCATCATAGACAACAAATGTAGGAACTTTGAACCCAATGGGTATGACCACCCCAGATATCAAGCTCAAATCCTCAAAATCCAGCCCAGATGATTTCTGTAATTCCATAGCATCCATTCTATCCACCAGCATCTTGAATTTGTCTTCGTTAGGCTCATGGTAGTAGTTAGCCTCAGAATCAGAGTCCCCCATAGTGTTGTGGAGACTGCCTCTCTCCTGCTCAGATTCTTCAGATTCATAGTCTTCAACCTGTTCCTTGGTCTTGGCAGGACCTTTGAACCTTCTTCCCATGTTGAGCAACCCAGCAGACCTTCTAGCCTTCTTAGTCTTCTTGGCCAGCAGTGTCTTCAATTCATCCTGCCCCTTGGATAGGTTCAGGATCAGCTCTTGGAACTGTGCATTTTGTGCCTGGAGATCCTTAACTGATTGTTCAAGAGCCATTGCTGAAATAAACAGCGAGGAGATGAGAAACCTGTGCACAATTATAAACCTGTGATGCAATGATATGGGAATGCATATGCAATGTTTTCAAGGACCGCAGGATTTAAATTTGCTTAAACAAACAAGAAAGTAACTTTTTATTAGTAATAACTTGTTTTGCCTTTTAGGCTTACAAAAAATGAAAACGAAATAAGTACAAAAGATGGGGTTTTAAGTCTCCCATGGACGTTTCCTCTTTGTGTTGAGGTATGAGTTGAGGTTTCGTTCCTCATGAAGTAGCTTTGTTAGCTCTAGGATCCTTGCTTGGCTTGCTTTGTGATGAGCCTCGAAAGTATCCCTTTGCTCTTTCAGTTGGATCCATGATCTCTGCAAGTCTTCCATATCAGTAGGCATGTCTGGGTGAAGGATGGTATAAGCTGTGTCTCCTTCAGCAACAGGTTCCATGGTAACTGGTAGGATGGCAGGATATGGCATCATGAGTGTCTGAGCACGAAATCGTACCCATCTGAGATAAGCCTCCATAGGAACGGTGTACTTAGGCTCCAGTGTCTTGCTGTCAATCCTGTTTACCTTTCCCCAAGCTCGGATGAATCTCTGACGGTAACCCTGAAGATCGTTGTCGTAATCAAACACAATGCCCTGAATCAACATGTCATGTGGACCATCGCTCCGGGCGTAACCAAACTGTCGTAAAGCTAGAGATAGGTTGTAGGTGATGCCTCCTCTTATGCCTAGAAGTGGCACATTAGGAAACTCCCCACAACGGTCAATGATGGTGACATTCTCCATAGATCTGGAGCACCAATGGATGTCTGAGTGAGAAAGTGACATGATCCTCTTGGCCCATCTGAACCCTTGCTCATTCTTCATTACTGAGCGAGGAAGGTGAGAAATAAACCACCTAGAAAGTAAAGGTATGCAGCACATCAAAGTTCCTCTTGCCCTTGTAGTACGGGTGTGAAGAGAATGTAGGATGTCTCCAAGTAAGGTAGACACTGGATTGTGACTCAGGAATATGTTGATGGCATGAACGTCTATGAACTGATCAGGATTGGGGAACAACACTAAGCCATAAATCAATAAGGCTAAGATCTCCTCAACAGCATCGTAGCTCATAGCCTTCAAGAACATTTGAGCTTTATCCACTAATACCTTGGCAAGAATACCTTTAACTCCACTTCTCGTCTCTAGAACAATGTCAGACTTCTTCAGATGTAGAGCTGCAGCAATAACTTCTGGTTTAAGCTCCTTCTCTAAGCCTGTGAATGGCTTCTGATCAAGAACAGGTATACCCAGAAGTTTAGAGAACTCCTCCATGGTTGGAACCAGCTGAAAATCAGGAAATGTAAAGCAATGGTGCTTAGGGTCAAAGAACTGAAACAGCACACTCATCATGTCTTCACTGAACCCTGAAGTAACTAGGTCCAATAAGTGACCATGTCTCTTGTTGAACTGGGAATGATCAGGCACTAGGGAAACCAACTCCTTGAGCTTAGCAGGTATCCTTACAAAGTTGATCCTGATGGTGTTTCTACGAGCAGAAGCCATGACCTGCAACAAAGAACAAAGATAAATCCTTTGGTCCTTGAAATGGTTAGGGAAAATGATATGCTTATGATGCATGATGATGTCATGATGTCATGCTCAATCACAAACATGTGGCACACACAAACAAGTCACACCATAGTCCTAGGTTTAAAGGCTTGCATGAGGTTCAAAGGCAAGTACCCTCCCCTGAAGTTAGATGGTTCATCCTGTCCTACAAAAGTAACCAGGTTCTAAGGGATCTCAATATCATTGATCCTTCACAAGGGTGGTTGTTCAGAAGGCAACTTACTTGCCAACCAAAACCCTCCAAGTTTAAGATCTCAATGAGCGTAGTATCGAGTGTCAACCAACTTCAGTCTGCACCAAAGCCGGTTACCTCACTACTTTCTAAAGGCCAAGATGAGTTAACTAGGGTTCTAGAAGTCAGTTAGTGCATTGACAACATATGGCAGCCTCAATATTATCCTCAACTTGACTTAAGGAATATAAGCACCAACCAAGAAGTCGCACTAACTATGGCCACCAGATCAACCGTATCGATATACGTCGTACAGTTTCCTTGGTCTATTGCCATTTACCTAAGGTACACTAGATCCGGGTTAGGACCTTTCACACATAAGAGCACCCCAACAATATAATAATAAAGCAAACAAGGCAAACAATTTAAAGTAATCTTAATTCCTAAGGGTACCCCTCTTAAATAGATCCCCAGCAGAGTCGCCAGTTCTGTAACACGGTGGGAGAACTGACTTTTAAACAATGTCGCGGATAGCAAGAGTCGCCACCGACTTTTATTTTATCCATAAGGAAAGGTTATAAAAGAACAGGAAAGACCTTAGAGAATATTTTGGGTCCGGGGGGTAGGTTATGAAAAGGGAAGGTGTTAGCACCCTTTTCATCCATGGTTATCCATGGGCTCTTAGGTACTTAAGCTCACTTTTGAATTGTTTTGAAAGTGTAGTGTGTGAATAGAAAAAAATTTCAGAATAGTTTAATAATAATCCGTGTATGGATGTGAAAAAAACTTGTTTGAAAATTTTGTTGGAAATTTGTTTAAGTGTGAAAAAGTTTTGAAGTGAGCAAGTATCTAGGAGTAGCCTACCCTAATGTTTTAAAGTCTTTCTTATTCTTTATCCTTTCCTTAGTAAGACTATCCCTACTATAATGGAGTAGGTAGTCCTTACTTTGGATGTTAAGGGATATGTGAGGGACAATTTGACTTTGAAGGCCATTGTGGGATGTAATAAGCACATATAAGGGACCATCATCATTTTTCGAAAGGGACTCGATTCGTAAAGGCAACCATAAGGGACTTTGATGATTTTTCTATTTGAGGGACTTGCTTTATACACCCCACTTAACCATTATTCGTAGGCAACTTGAGGGATATCCTTAGGAAGTGAGACGGCGATTAAAATCGACTTACGTGTGTGACGTGTTTATTTTAATTATCTTTATTTAAAAGTGATCTAAATTTATTTTAATATTACATACATGTTGTTACACTCCCTAATTACTAACCATAATAATAATTAAATAATTAAACAACTTTACATCCAAGAAACAATTACAAAATAATAAGCAAAATAATTAAATAGCAAAGATAAATAAAATATAAATAAGCAATAATAAATAATAAAGGGGGTTAATTCTAAGTTTACTCGGCAAGACATCGCATCTTGTGCCTACGTATCCTTACGGGAGTGGAATCAGAGTAATCGTAGTTCCCCTCAAAAGGGAGGTTAGAGACTTCTTGACTGTGGTCAAGGTCTCAAGGGGAATAAACATGTCTTAAGGACACGCTTACGTGGAGTGTAGAAACTCCAAATATCTATGTTGAATTGTTAAGTTGTAATTAGGGTTAAATTAGGGATTCCACGGCGGGAAACCCTAAAATGAGCGCGGCGGCTCTTTGACCTAATGCTAGGGGTAAAATTGTAATCTTGCCTGCGGCGAGGCATTTATGGAAAATTAGGGTTTGTAAGGAGAAAGGGTTTGAAGTTGAGGACTATTGGCGCGGCGACCAAAAGCTAGACCTAACCTTCGGATGTGTGTAATGTGACAGGGGTATTGATAAATGTGTGAAATAATTGAATTATGCAAACAGAGAATAATGTCCTAATTTGACCATGCAAGCAGAAATTTGAAGGCAGGAATTAAAGCGCGATTATTAGGATTCGCGAGGTTACAACCGAGAAGCAGTTACAATAATAATGAAACTTAAATAAAACGCAATGTAATAAGCTGCAAAATGAACACACGCGTTAATGGGCGAAGTTAGACGGTAATTGGACGAGTCATGAGACAAGAGTGCAATGTTGAAGGTTTTTTTGTTGTTTATAAAGAAAAAGTGTTAATTAAATTTATAAAAGAAAGAGTAATGTTAATTTAAAAAATATTTTAAATTTAATCTAAAAAAAGGTTTTAATTTTTATATTTAAAAAATATTTTAAGTTATTTATTATTAAAAAAAGGTTTTTATTTTTATTATAAAAAAAAGGTTTCTAATTTTATTTATTTAAAAAAACAGTTTTAAATACTTAATATAATATTAATTATAAAAAACAAATAATAAAATAAAAAAAATGAGAAAACTAAAAGGGGTTGGGCCGGTAATCACCTCCGGACCCAACCCGGTTGGTGAAGATATGTCAAAACACCAAGTTAGGGTTTCAGAACCCTATGATCCCCTTCGCGGCGCCGTTGTGCCTCTCATTCTTCTCCATGTCCGATTCTCATCGTTCTTCGTTTGCATGCTTCGTTCTTCTCAATTATCCTGAAACATACACGAAAACATGATTAAACACAGATCCTTATCTCACTCTTCGAATGCTTCGATGGCGAGATTGTGCGTTGAAAAGCGATGATGATATGGTCTGAGCTTCAAGGAAGGTGTTTGCTCGTCGTGGCTTTAAACGGCGCTGGTGAACCCCTTCACTTAGATCATCTGGTCTCCTTCTCCGTCTAGGGTTTTGTTCGCGATCTGTTGTTCGCCGTTTTTCTTCTCTCTCGGTTGTCCCTTTGCCTTCGCCGTTAGCCCGTTTCTCTCTCGCGGCCACTTTGGATCTTTTCTCGCTCACGCCTCCGTCCCCTCTAGGGTTTCTTCGCTCAGTGATTTTTTCGGCCTCTTCATCAGGTGATCTTGTTCCCTTTATATATCTTTTTCGATTTCTTTTTTGGGCCTTGATGCTTTTTGGATACACGTTATTTTTACTGAAACGATTTGATTTGATTTTATGGAACTTTCGTGAACCGATGCTACTTTGATCTGATTGAGATTCTGATATGATTTATGTTTCGTTTGAAAACTTTCCCCATTTGGATTCACTTTGATTGGATTTCACTCGGATATTGTTTTGATTTCCGGATTTGGACCTCTGTTTTGAACCAAATTAACTTTTTTCTTCTTCTTTCAGAAAGGCCTTGAAGTTCAGATATTGCCAGATTAATGCCGCCGAGAGAGGTCCGACGCGGTGATGATGACCTATGAGTCTGAACATGATGAGGGAATCGATGATGACCTATCTTTAACTATATTTCTACGGTTGCTTTTGATAGTCTCTGCTGTGTTCTTTGCTTGTTCATTCACAGCTGTTTGAATTTGGTTCAGAACATGATTTCTGGGCTCGTGAACTTATGTAGTTCTGATATTGGTTTGATCTCTGGTTATTCATGTCTTGCTACTGCATTGTCTGATTTTTCTTTTATGATACTTATGAGCTCATGTTGGTGCAGTTTGTGATTTCACCTGACTCAGTTATGTTGCTTTTCATGATGTGAATTGTGTTGTGGAACTAAGTCTGTTTTGGTGTAATTGTGGCTTCAGAGCTGATGCAGTTTTGGGAATTCTGTTTTGTTTGGTTATCAGAACATACACTTACTTTTCTTTTTCTTCTTTCAGAGCGGATGCTTCGGATAGATCAATGTCACCAAGAAAGGTTACACGGTGATGATGACAGCTTGTCTGAACCGTTTTTAAAACAAAAGATGCTGCTGCCATTTGGTTTCAATTGTGTTGCTTTAGCGATGATAACCTTCGGGTCTGAGCTGATAGTTTGTCCCAAATCACTATATGCTTGCAATTTGACGTACGGTAGGGAGTTGGTAACGACTACGGCCGTGGCTCTCCCAGCCGCTCGAATTATCACGCCCTATGATGAGTAAATGAGGGTTGAAGTTCTCCCCACTCCTCTTGTTTTGTTATTCTCTCGACTGGTCTGCAGATCGAACCGATCCTGCTGTTTGAGCTCGTTCTCTTATTCTCTGGATTGAGTTGGTTTCTTACTGATGCAAACTGATTTTGGTCAATGAATTTCAGGTGACGGATTTGTTGGATGCCCCTATTTCGAATCTCATTCTGACTTTATTATCTTTGGCATGAATTTACCTGATAGTGTGCATTCATTATTTACTTGATGGCGTGGTAATCAGTTTTGAATCGAAAATTGCGCGAATCCTTTTGGCAAATCAGTTCAGTCCCTGCTTCGTTTCACTCTTCAACTTTCTCGGCTGTCCCGTTTAAAACTATAGAACAGAGGCTGCCGGTTGGTAGCCGGGATCGAGAAATGGACATGGGAGTTTGGTTTCGGCATTAGTCGTGCCCTCCCGACACCCGGTGATGAGTGACTTTTCTGAGGGTGTCAAAATAACCGTCTAACTTTAATCCATTGTTCTATTTTGCTTTGTTTGTGCAGGTGTGAAGAAAAGAGCCGCGTACGAAAGATTAATCGAGAAATCAAGCATTGAAGACCTTTAGAGAAATTGGGACTTTAGAAATTAGGATGAAATGTACTTTACTCTCCTTTTGTAAATTGTAAATATTTATGAATAAATTCAAAAATATTCCAATTTTAATTCCTCTTTGTACTAAAAAATATTATGAATAAAGTTCAATATATTTTCTATCCTAGTTACTTTCCGATTATTCTTTTCATGATCTTGATTTTGTCGCAACCTGACTGCTCCATCAAATATCCGATTAAACCTTACTGATCAAATAACCTCTAATAAGATCCACCGGTTGAAATTAATCTGATCCAACTTGAACAATAATCTCAATTTCACCATATAAATTCAGCATAAATAAAAATCCGACAATCACTCAAATCGAACCTTGTCACTCCAATACATATTGCTCACACAACTGATATAACCTTAATTTCCCCCAATATATTCTAAATTAAGTCGCACTTGATGATAGAATCGGGAAGGGCCTTGAACGACTTAAAATAGACAGGAAGAACAGAGAAAATCCCTCGACAGTAAAGCAGAAATATACTCGGTGCCAAAAAATCCAATTGTGTTTTTGATGAATAAATTCAATACCATGAACCAAACCAAATTGACACCTCAATATAATCAAACCATGTGACGAATGAATGTCTCAGAAATCCACTGGTGACAGAGACTCGGCCCATCGTATCTCGACCTAAAAAACGGCAACAGCTCATCTTCAAAAATTATCAGCAACAACGTGAGAATGACCATTTTTCCCTTTAGCAACTAAAATGCACTAGACATGATTCACGGCATGCGAGAAACAAATGAGTAACAGACTCAACGAAGTGGGACTCCACGGGGACAGGATACAACCATCGATGGGAGATCTCCAAAGTATAACAGCAGCACATACTCCAAGAATATGGTGATTTAACAACAGGTGAGAAACTTGTGAACCTTGTGAACCTTCTTAGAACACAAAGTCTTGTATTGTGAGGGCAAATTTTGGGGTGCAACAAATAGCAAAAAATTTCAGAATAGTTTAATAATAATCCGTGTATGGATGTGAAAAAAACTTGTTTGAAAATTTTGTTGGAAATTTGTTTAAGTGTGAAAAAGTTTTGAAGTGAGCAAGTATCTAGGAGTAACCTACCCTAATGTTTAAAGGTCTTTCTTATTCTTTATTCTTTCCTTTAGTAAGACTATCCCTACTATAATGGAGTAGGTAGTCCTTACTTTGGATGTTAAGGGACATGTGAGGGACAATTGGATTTTTGAAGGCCATTGTGGGGTGTAATAAGCAAACTGGAGGGACTATCATCATTTTTCGAAAGGGACTCGATTCGTAAAGGCAACCATAAGGGACTTTGATGATTTTCTTTTTGAGGGACTTGCTTTATACACCCCACTTAACCAATATTCATAGGCAACTTGAGGGATATCCTTAGGAAGTGAGACGGCGATTAAAACCGACTTACGTGTGTGACGTGTTTATTTTAATTATCTTTATTTAAAAGTGATCTAAATTTATTTTAATATTACATACATGTTGTTACACTCCCTAATTACTAACCATAATAATAATTAAATAATTAAACAACTTTACATCCAAGAAACAATTACAAAATAATAAGCAAAATAATTAAATAGCAAAGATAAATAAAATATAAATAAGCAATAATAAATAATAAAGGGGGTTAATTCTAAGTTTACTCGGCAAGACATCGCATCTTGTGCCTACGTATCCTTACGGGAGTGGAATCAGAGTAATCGTAGTTCCCCTCAATAGGGAGGTTAGAAACTTCTTGATTGTGGTCAAGGTCTCAAGGGGAATAAACGCATCTTAAGGACACGCTTACGTGGAGTGTAGAAACTCCAAATCTCTACGTTGAAATGTTAAGTTGTAATTAGGGTTAAATTAGGGATTCCACGGCGGGAAACCCTAAAATGAGCGCGGCGGCTCTTTGACCTAATGCTAAGGGTAAAATTGTAATTTTGCCTGCGGCGAGGCATTTGTGAAAATTAGGGTTTGTAGTTTGTAGTTTTGAGGATTTGAAATTGAATGTGTGAAGTTTTACGGACTATTGGCGCGGCGGCCAAACAGTTAGACCTAACCTTCGGATGTGTGCAATGTGACAGAAATAATAGTAAACGCGTGAGATAATTGAATCATGCAAACAGAGAGATAATGTCATAATTTAAACCATGCAAGCAGAAATTTAAAGGCAGAATTTAAAGAGCGATTGTTAAGTTCGCGAGGTTACATGAGAGGAGCAGATACAATATGATAATGAAATTTGAATTGAACAATAATAAAATAAAATAAATAACGGTTCTAGTTATTATTTTAAAAAAAGATTTTAGTTATTATTTTAAATTTATCTAAAAAAAGTTTTTCTTAAAAATAATAGGTTTTCATATTAATTTGGAAAAGATGTTAATGTTATTTATTTTAAAAAACAGATTTTTATATTATAACAACTTTTAATAAATTAATGATAACAATAATAATAATAATGGTAATAATAATGATAATAATGATAATAATAATAAATAATGATAATAATAATAATAATAATAATAATAATAATAATAATAATAATAATAAAGCAATAATGAATTTTAAATGTGCCGAATAACCCAACAATGTTGCTAACGCAGAAATGCGCTCATCGCAACCAGATCTAAATCGGACGAAACAAAATTTATCGCAAAGAAAAAGAAATTAAGCAAAAAAAAGTATTATTGCTCACACAAAAAATGCGATCATCGCAACCAGATCGAACTAACACAAATGTCACGCGTCATGCACACAAATGTGCAAACATCGTATCGACATAATTCGATCAAAAATTAATCTTATATATATAAACTCTAACAATTTAAAAATTATATATATATAAACGTAACAGTAATAGATAAAGAAAAAGAAATAACGGTAATAGATGAAGAAAAAGAAATAACGGTAAAAGAGGAAGAAAAAGAAACAACAGTAATAGATGAAGGAAAAGAAATAACGGTAAACGATGAAGAAAAAGAAACAATAGTAATGGATGAAGAAGAAAACTAAATAACGGCAAACGGCACTCACTCCTCTTAGGTTTTTTTCATTCTCCCCTCTTTTCCAACAAGGCAACACATATATATATAGGGAACAAATTAGGGTTAACACCAAATTGTCCCCTAAAGCCCATTTTAAAGCCCAAACTAAATAATTAGTTAAGAAAAAATAAAATTTAAATAATTTAAAATAATTAAAATAAACTTAAAATAAAAACTAATAATCCTATTGATTCCTAAAATAAAAAAATATTATAAAAAGAACAAAATTTTTTCAATATTTTTTATTTTATGATTTTTTGGATATTTTTATGAATAATTTAGAAAAAAGTGAAAAAAATAATATTTTAAAAAATGATTTAATTAAAATACGAAAATAATAATTAAATAATAATAAAAAACTATTTTTGTTATTTTTTTAATGAAAGATAGAAAAATTTAGAGTAAAAATAATAAAAAACAAAAGAAAGTGACAAAGGTGAGATTCGAACTCTCAACCTCTCACACTCATAACTCCTTACACATGTCCTCCTGCCAATTGTGCCATTTTTACTATTTAGAAAAAAAATGCATGCCATATGATATTTACCTGCAAAAAGTCAAACGATTACACAAATTTGTTAGTAATTGATTAAATGCAATGAAATGCGACGACAAATCTTAGGGCAAAATTTGGGGTATTACAGTTATTATGATAATATTTCTCACCCAACCTCTCTTTGATGTTGGCAAAAAAAAAATCATGAAGTTTGACTTTGGTTTGACCACAGTTGACCTCAGTTTGACCTTTTAACCGCATTGACTGCTTTTGACTTATCT